>ML807962.1:36674-67069 GCA_009831015.1 Picea engelmannii
AACTCTCAAACCATGAGGAGTTATGTGACGTTCCACATACCACTAGAAATGGAATGAAATTTAATATCCATACGGAATAGTATTACCTGAAAATATATTAAAACTCATACCATTATCCATCAAATAAACTTGGGTCCATTACCCAAACCTGGGTTCTCCAACTTCTTATGGCCATAACTCTATAACAGGGAGGAGTTATGTGACATTCCACATACCACCAGAAATGGCATGATAAGAACTGTCCATAGAGGATAGTTTAACTGAAAAATACACTGACCATAATCTCATTATTCCATAAATAAGCATGGTTTATCTAACCATACTTCTAGGATAACTCAATCCACAAAGCATCTTCCTGTGAGGGCTTTCACCATAAGGGTACCACTTTGGAGTTCATCCATTTGTACTTATTACAAACCATGAAAAGATAATAATGAGTCATATTTACTTAAAAAAACATTGGGTCTGTTACCCAAACCTTTTTGCTATTGGGACTTGTTCAAGGGTTGACATAAATGACAACCAACCTTAATCAACAATCTCCCCCTTTGGCATTGATGGAAACACTTTGATGCAAAACTTGAAATTATATCATGCAATACTGAAGTCATATCACTCATGCTTCCCCTTGAAACATGTCTCTATCCTTTGCATCGCTGTGACCATTTCTCCTCCTGGAACCATGCCTCTGTCCTCTGCATCTGATGAATCTCTCTCCCTTTGTCATCAATGGCAAAGGTATATTTCCATCCAGGGATTTTCCCCCTGAATGAACTTTCCTCTTTATGGTTCTTCCTTGTGTACATATAGGACATATAATATAAGCATTCATAAGGATGCATTTTGGAGTAGAAATAACTCCAAGTCTCCGACGAAGATACTCAAAGGATTTCCATGGAAGTGGTTTTTTAAAGATGTCTACCACTTGTTCTTTTGTGCCCACATACTCAACTCTGATGTTATTTTCTGCAACTTGTTCCCATAGAAAGTGATACTTGATTGGAATGTTCTCAGTCTTGGAGTGCATCATCAGGTTCTTTGAGATACTGATGGTGCTTGTATTATCAGAATAGATTGGAATGGACTCATCATACTCAACCTGTATATTTGTTAAAGTTTTTTTCATTCAAATAACCTATGTACAACATGTTGCTACTACAATATACTCTGCCTCAGCTGTAGATAGAGATACTGATGATTGTTTCTTACTTAGCCATGATACTAAACACTCACCCAAGTAGAATGTTTCTCCACTAGTGCTTCGTCGTTCACCAATACAACCTGCCCAATTTGCATCTGTGTAGGAAATAAGAGATAGATCATTTTCTTTCAGATACCATAATCCAAACTCTTTTGTTCCTTTGAGATATCTAAAAATTCTCTTCACTGCTAATACATGTGATTCCTTTGGTGTTGCTTGAAATCGTTCCACCTATCCAACTTCCTGCATTACATCTGGTTTGGATGTTGTCACATATAGTAGGTTGCCAATCATTGACCTATATTGCCTCTAATATGTAGACTTTGAATCATCATCTTTTTTTAACCTACAACTGGTTTGCATGGGAGTGATAACTGGTTTGCAATCTTCCATTCTAACCTCTTTAACATTTATTTGATATACTTGGTTTGAGAAATAAAAATTCCTTGGTTGCTTTGACATATCTGAAGTCCCAAAAAGAAGGATAGTTCTCCAAGTAATGAAATTTCAAATTCATTCTACATATCCTTTGCAAATTTTTGGCTTTACCTATCATCATCACTCCCAAAAATAATATCATCAACATAAAATTCAATTAATAAAATATTACCTTGACTTACCTTGATGTAGAGGTTGTTGTCTGAACTTCATTTTCTGAACCCTTTGTTGTAGATATTTATCCAGTCTAGAGTACCGTGCTCTAGGAGCCTGCTTTAGACCATACAATGCCTTCTTTAATTTACACACATAATATGCGTTCTCTGACAATTGAAATCCTTATGGTTTTTCAATGTAGACTTCTTCTTCAAGTTCCCCATTCAGAAAAGATGATTTTACGTCCATCTGATACACTTTAATATTGTTGGAGAATGCATAAGCTAAAAGAAAATGGATTGCTTCCATTCTGACAATTGGGGTAAATGTCTCTTCAAAGTCAATTCCTTCAATTTGTGCATATCCTTTACATACCAATCTATCTTTGTTCCTTGTAACTTTTCCATATTCATTCAATTTATTCCTAAAATCCCATTTTGTGCCGATCACATTCTTATTCTTTGGTCTTGGAACCAATTCCCAAGTATCATTTTTCTCTATTTGATCCAATTCTTCATCCATGGCCTTATTCCAAAATTCATCCTTGTTGGATTCTTCAAAAAAGTTTGGTTCAATTGTAGATACAAGTGATAGGTGTGTTTGTTATGATGCACAAATTCTTCTTCTAGTCTCAACTACTGCCTCTTTGTTTTAGATAATCTGATCTGAAGGATGATTCTTCTATACTCGTCTGCTAGGTGTCTTTGGAGACACTTGTTGAACTTGCTCTTCTATTTCTGTCGGATTCTCTTCATCTTCATATTCTACTTCTTTTTCATATTCTGCTTCTTCTTCGAAAGGCTTTTCCATTGATTCATTTTCTTCTTCCTTTGATTTTGGTCTACTTGTTTCATCAGTTGTTACGTTGATGCTTTCCACAACTTTGTTCAATCTCAAATTGTAACACTTGTATGCTTTCCTTGTACTTGAGTAATCAACAAGTACTCTTTGTCCACAAGAGAGTCAAACTTTCCCATTCTGCCATCTTTTCTTTTGATGTAGTATTTGCTTCCAAAAACTCTGAAGTGATTCACATTTGTTGGTCTTCCTTTCCATAGCTCATAGGGAGTTTTGTCAGTGTTGTTTCTGAGAATTAATCTGTTTTGAATGTGAAATTATGTATGCATTGTCTGTGTCCAAAATATATCTATCAATTTGGAATCCATTAACATTATTCGAGCCATTTCATGTACTGTCATGGTCTTTCTTTCAACGACTCCATTCTATTGAGGTGTCCTAGCAATGAAGAATTGCAATTTTATTCCTTAACTGTTGCAGTAGTCCTCATCCAGATTATTTTTGGCATGAAATGAGAGCGGAGATATAATAAAGAAATGCACAGAGATATCGCGTATATCTAATAATATAACATAAATATATCATAGATGCAACCATAAACACAAAGTACAGTAATACACGATTTCTATTAATGAAAGAAATGTACACAAACTATAAAAGTACAGAGTGAAAGACTCGCTAGAATGGTGGCAGCTTATCTCTGAGAAGAGATGTGATGGCTACTCGCATTCGCAAGAAGATGGTTACAATGAGGATTTGAAGGACTTTTTACAATAAATAGGAATGTCAAAATTCTTAGACATCCAAAAACCTAACCCTAGGAGATGAAGCGCCAAAATTCATGTGGGTCCCGTTTGGGTAAGTTAGTACATCAACTTCCCGTGGTCGTAACTTTTGCATATGATCTCCGTTTTAGGCGTATGATAGCTCGTTGGAAAGGTATCATCGAGGAGATTCATTTTGGGGGCTCAATTATACCTTTAAATATAATTGAGAACTTCAATCTCAAAAAACCTTCATTTAGGCCCTCAAAATAGCCCTAGAAGTTAAAACCTGCTAAAAATAGTAAATTGCCAAAATTAGCAGAAAAATATTTTGAGCCAGTCGACAAAGGTGGGTGGCCACCGATATCCACCTGGATCAATCCTCCCTCCTTAGGAAGAAATGGTCTCCATTGCATTGAGTTTCGGGGGGGGGAGGGAAAAGAGTTTGTTGAATCTACATCTTGGTGAGCTGCTTGTCTTACTGGAGACGTCGCGCTGCTCAGTTTGTGGAAATCTGTCACGAACCTGTTGAGGTTGAGGCTATTCAACAAGTCAGGCTACATGAGAGGACGTTGTGCAGAAGGAATCTTTGCATTTTTCTGCAGCCTTGTCGACCTGCTTCTGTGGGATAGAAGGTGCTTGGGGCAAGGCTGTAGTGGTTGCAGTGTCCTTCTATTCTCCTTTTGAACAGATTGTGAAGAAGCTAAATTTTGTAGTATGAGATACTACTTTGCGACACTTTTTAGGTGGAACAGTAGTGGGAGCTACCTCTGGTATTCTGTAGATATGACCCCCCGAAGTGACAATGACACTACGAGGTCGAGACTCATAAATAGCATGGTGCTTCCACATATATGGCTGGCCCAAGAGAACATCACAGACATACAGTAGGGAAACATCACATAATACCTCATCCTTGAAGGGTTGGATGCCATATGACAATCAACATTGCTGGCTGACATTAAGATCTCATCCTTGGCGAAGCCACCCAATGTTGTATGGATGCAGGTATGGTGTTGTTGACAATCCCAATTGTTTGACAACCTCTACTGAGATGAGGTTCTTTTGGCTTCCGTTATCAACAATAAAATGTAGCGGGCTCCCCTTCACCCACATCTGTGAATGAAAAAGGCTCTCCCCCTCTTTAGGATCTGTTGGTTCTTCTGGTTGAATTGTTGTGGTCGCAACAATAACAGTGGGGTCTGCATCAATGATCTGTCCTTTACCAGTATTTTCAGAATCAAATTCTAAATCAAGGTTCGGCTCCTTGTCTTTGATCTCGACCACCAATGACTGTTTTGAGCAACATTCATCGGTGTTGTGCCAAGGGATTTTGTGGAAATCGTACCATTTTCTAGTGTCCTTCTTTGTTTTCCCGTGACCCTTCTTTTCCTGTGTCTTGGACTGGTTTTTGGGAGACTGTTTATTAGGGTTGTCTTTGTCATACTTTGGTTATTGCAGATTTGCAGACCCAAACTCCCGTTTGTTTTGGTGCTTAAATTTCTGCTCAATTTTAATAGCATATCGATAAGCAGCATCGAGTGATGAGATGTCCAAAAAATCGATTTTAGTTTGGATGTATCTGTGTAGAGCCCCACAGTATTTCAGAACCAAATGTCATTCAAAGTCTTTGATACCCAGCTTGGTATGCAAGGTATGGAAGGTATTGGTGAAATCCGTAACTACTTGGCCCCTCTCTTGTCGCAGTGTGGTCCATCTCATGTACTGGTCCTCATAGTTGCCAATAGGGTAATACTGTTCCTTTACCGCATCCACAAAAAAATCCCAAGTGGGATCGACCCCATATATTCCAGACTCCTCTATGGAACTTTGCTCCCAGTAAGTTTCCCACCAATGTTTGACATGAGGGAGATATTTAAGGAGTGCAAAGGTGATCTTTTCTTTGTTGGAAAAATTGTGAACATAGAAATAACCTTCTAGCAGATTTAACCATTTTTCTAGGGCTTTTGCATCTATCTGTCCTTCAAATATAGGAATATCAAAATTAACTTGTACCTTGAAAGTAGAGGTGCCTCCAAAGTGGCCACTTGATGAAGATGTGCCTGATGCTATTGGCAGGCATTGAAGTATGTGGGAAAAATTCTCCATCATTTCATCCCTTTGTCGCGTGAGAGCTTGCTCAAGCAACAGATTGATAGAATTGTCTGCTCCATCGTTTTTATTTTCTTCCTCCATTGAGGGTTTCTTGGTTGTGCGAGAGCGATTGTATTCAAGAGAGACAAGCTCAAGACCCAAATTTTTATACTCGGACCTTGTCAGGGACATGCACTAAAAAAATGATCAAGAGCAGCCTGCTTTGATACCACTGATCCGGATTATTTTCAGCACGAAATGAGAGCGGAGATATAATAAAGAAATGCACATAGATATCACATATATCCAATAACATAACATAAATATATCAGAGATGCAACCATAAACACATAGATACAGTAATACATGATTTCTATTAATGAAAGAAATATACAGAGACTGTAAAAATACAGAGTGAAAGACTCGCTAGAATGGTGGCAACTTATCTCTGAGAAGAGATGTGATGGCTACTCGCATTCGCAAGAAGATGCTTACAATGAGGCTCTGAATGAATTTTTACAATAAACAGGATTGTCAAAAGTCTTAGACATCCAAAAACCTAACCCTGGGAGATGAAGCGCCAAAAGTCATGTGGGCCCCGTTTGGGTAAGTTAGTACATCAACTTCCCGGGGTCGTAACTTTTGCATACAATCTCCGTTTTAGGTGTATGATAGCTCGTTGGAAAGGTATCATTGAGGAGATTCATTTTGGGGGCTCAATAATACCTTTGGATATCATTGAGAACCTCTATCTTGAAAAACCTTCATTTAGGCCCTCAAAATGGCCCCAAAAGTTAAAACCTCCTAAAAATAGTAAATTGCCAAAATTGGCAGAAAATTGTTTTGAGCCAGTCGACAAAGGTGGGTGGCCACCGATATCCACCTAGATCAAGTCCATAAATTCCTTTCAAGTGAATGCTCCTCCATTATCATATCTCAATCATTTGATTTTTGAATCCATTTCATTTTCAACCATTTCCTTGTAGATCTTAAAGTTTTCAAAAGCTTATGACTTATTCTTGAGAAAGAAAACAACAGTCATTCTTGTATAATAATAAACTATTAACGTAAAGTATTTCTCACCTTTTAAACCCTTTGGTGTATTTCATCCAACTAGATCAGTGTGCACAATTTCCAGTGGTCTTGTCGTTGAATATTCCTTTGATTTGAACTTGGTCTTTGTTTGCATTTCTTGTTGACAATGCTTGCATAAAGTGTTGGTTGGTTTCGTGATTTGGGGCATTTCTCTGAATTATTCTCTTTTGCTAACTTTGACAAGGTTATCAAAATGTATGTGACCCATTCTATTGCGCCATAGCCAACTTTCATCTTCCTTTCCTAGACAACACTTTTCATTTCCAATTTCACTTAACACATATATGTTGCTTGAAGTTCTTACAGCTGTAGCAATCAATTTTCTTAAACATTCTTTTCTTATCTCACACTTTTGTGAATCGAAAGTAACTTTATGACCTTGGTCACACATTTGACTCACACATAGAATATTATATTTTATATCTTCTACTAGTAGAACATTTTCTACCTTTGTATTCTTGTTCCCAATTCTGACTGTTCCTTTTCCAATGATTTTATCTCAATCATCATTTCCGAAGGAGACTGATCCATCTCTTTCCTTTCTTAATGTAATAAATCTGTATCTGTCACCTATCATGTGTTTTGAGAAACCACTGTCAACATACCAACCACGTTTCTTCTACTTAGCTTGTAGAGTGAGTGTGCATTCTTCATTGCTATACTGATTATTATTTCTTATCCATGCCCTTTTCTGAGGTTCTTGTCTGTGACTGTTGTTATTCTATTGTGATTCTCTAAGAGGTATTGTCATTCTTCAATCTTTGGCCATGTGTCCAAAGTTGTTACATTTTTAACATTCCACTTCAGTGCTCAAAGATTCAAACCTGATGTAACTTCTTCTCTATTTTTCACCAGGCCTTCTTGGATAACCCTTATGTGTATGACTTTCAAAGTTGTTTATGTTCCTGTTGTTAGCTTTGTAATTCAAAACTTTGTGTTCAAAATTATTACATGAATAACATAAACCAAAAAATATAGTTTGATACCTAGGAGTTGAAGATCTTCTGAAAGGAGGTGCTCTTATGAATCCTTCTTCTTCTTGAGGCCTATATGTATGTTGTTGATTCTGAAATCTAAATCTTCTCGGTGGAGGAGTGTCCTTGTAATATTCCTTGTATATATTCCTATCCCCTTTGATTGTTTTTGCATAGCTTTTTGGATATGTTTCTTTCTTTGTTGTTTTGGAGTTTGATCCCTTTTCTGTCTGATTGTATCCAAGTCCAAACTTGTCAAGATGTTATTTTTTTTTGTTGATAATGTCATCCAAAACATTTGAGCTATTCTGCATATTTTTCTTTTGAATATCCTTTCTTAATGTGACAATCTCTGCTTCCAAATTTCCAATGTTCCTGTCCTTTTATTCTAGTTGTTCTTTGAGTGCTTCTTCAATTCTTTTATCTTCTTCTATTTGAACCTTCAATTTTGTGATCATTTGTTCTAGTTCTTGAGTATCTTCTTTCTTGTCTATTTGTGCTTGTAGTTTCTTATTTTTCTTCTTTTCTCTTCTAATAACTTCTATGGCACACATCAATTCTTATCGGTAGTCAACTTTTTCCTCTTAAATTTCTTCTTCGAATTCTTCATATTATTCTTCAGGTTCTTCATATTCTTATTCAAACTATTGTTTATCAGAGTCTTCTACTACCACGAATAGAAATCTTCTTGTCTCACTGTCACTGACTTCATCTTCATCTGATGATGGCATGTCTTCTTTGGTGCATAATCTCTTCTTGAAAAATTACTTTGTAGTTATTTGTCCTTTATATGTTTGTTTCCTTTTGAGTAACCTTCATCATTTTTCTTTTTATTAAGAGGAAATTTGTTAGAAAAATGACCAATACCATCACAATTAAAAAAAATTAAAGGAATCTTACCTCTATACCCACCGTCAGTTTCCTTTTTCAGTCGATTGACGAAGTTGGCCACTTCTTCATCATCTTCTAAGACGTCATTGTTACTGTTATGTTATTCTTGTTTCTTTTCCTTTTTCTTTGATATTTTAGATTCTTTGAAGGCTGCTTCTTTTACATTTGGATTTTCTTGTTCAGTTCTCATTTCAGATGCTGTGAATATTCCATGAAGTTCATCTATTCTTATTTATTTTAGATCTGATCTTTCTTCTAGTGCCGATATCTTAGCGTCAAATCCCATAGGAAGAGATCTTAGTACCTTTTGAACAATTATAGATTCTTCAATTTCTTCTCCCAATCCTATGATTGCATTCATTGTTTCATCAACTCGTAAGAAGTAGGCTGCAATATTCTCATCTTCCTTCATATTTAGTTGTTTGAACTGACCTCTGTAAGTTTGAAACTTTGCTGATTTGACTTTTGAATCTCCATAAATATTTTGAAGCTTGTCCCAAATCTCTTTGGTAGGTTTACAATGTGAAACTTTGGTGAATACCATTTCACTAAGACCATTCAAAAGTGCATTTGTGGCTTTGGAATTATTCTGACTGCGTTTCATTGCTTTGTCATTTGATTGTAGAACTGTTGGGGTTGTGTATCCATCTATAATTGATTGCCAAATTTCAAATCCATGTCCCTATATATATGTCTTCATCCTTATGCTCCAAAAAAATGTCCATCAAACTATGGTATTCCATTTTTATACAAGTTGTTGCTCTCCATGATCTATCGTTCAGTGGTTAAACTTATTTTTGAAGGAACCTGCTCTGATACCAATTGTTGGATTACTAATAGGGGGGGGTGAATAAGTGATAGAGCAATTATAATCCTTTTTAACCAAATAATCCAAGTGTTATATCAATGTAGAATTATCATCCAATAATGAACAATGAACAAATGAACAATCATACACATACACAGTACACCAATGTTTTACGTGGAAACCCAAACTGAAAGAAAACCACATAATGATTTTTCTTATATGTCTTGAAGAATTACATTCATTGGAAGCACCAAATTCGTTTGTTTTCCATCTAGAACTGGAAGGAGGCTTGAACCCCCTAGTTTCTCAGGATACAACTTGAGGAAATCTCCAACTCCACAATTCTCTGGCTACAACCAAAAGGAGGCTACAACCCCCTATGTTCTTCGGCTACAACCAGAAGGTGGATACAACCACCTGTCCTTGCCCCGTCCAACCACCCTGAAGTAGAAGTAGAATGATGGAACCACTGTCACACTATCACTGTAAGATATACCACTGTAAACTTGTAAGAATAAATCTAAACCATGCATAAACCTGTACCTCAACCTGTAATCAACCTGTACCATAAACAAGTGCATCAACCATGCACCAACCTGTACCAAACAACCTGCAATCAAACTATACCATAAAAAAGTGCATCCAACCATGTACCATACTGGGGAAAAATACCCTACGGACTAGAAAACTAGGGTCAGACTTGCATGCAGATTATGACTGTGAAGAAATCACTTCTAACCTACCACCCAAAACATAAAACCCCTTTTTCACATACATGCATGGAAAGGAACTACTAACCTTTTTATTGATGTTTGGTGTATATCCTCTGTTGCGCTTTGCCCGCTTGCTTATGCCGCTCCTTCCAAAGACAATCCTCCAATCAAGACAAAACAATACGCATGCATGCTACTTTTCTACTTGAGGGTTAGAAATTAAGGATAAATTAAACAAATCGTAGATAACTCATGCATTGGGACGGGAAAAATATTCTTTTATTATTTTAAAAATGAATCAACTTACAATCAATGTTGAGACTGGCCACCGTTCCTTGATCTTGATCCTCGGCTCCTCCTCTTCTTTGTCCTCCAACTACTTTGCGTTAATTCTCCTTAGGCTTGAGGAAAGGATAAAGGGTTGGGACAAATGGATTCGACAATTGGGTAGAGTTTCTTTGCTATAATTTTCCTCCTCCAAATGGTACCCCTACCCCTTCTTTTATAGGCTAGAAGGAGCTAGGGTTTTGGACGAACCCTCGGCCATGCATGGCTGGGAGTTTTAGTTAAATGACCCATAGCTTTTTGTCCCATAAGAAACTTTCCTTTTTTTTTTTATTCTGAAGGTACACGTGGGTTGTAGTGGGCCTGCTAGCATTTACTTTTAGATAAACATGGGATGTAGTGGGCCAGCTAGCGTGTACTTTTAAAAATGGAGTTTTTAGAAGAGTTTTTCAGTAGTCTTTTGGCAATGAAGGGATATGAGTTGGCCTGATGCCAGGTAAGTATGTGTGGTGAAATTTAGGGTTATAACAGATGCCCCCTAATGTGTGAGGTCAGAAGAGCATCTGATGGCTGAAATACATTACCAATCTTTTACCAATCTTTATTGATGTGCTGAATGAGTGAGCCCAAGGATCAGGAACTAGGAGGTGTCGTTTGCAAAATAACAAATGTCTCACCGAGGCGGGCATAACCATGCTCGGGATAAAATAGAACCATGGCTACCAATCAAATACACTGTAGATCCATGTCAAATAACTATAAAGAGTAGTCACGAATAATACACAGCTGAACTACATCTCGAAATCAGAAAGATATACATATAAAGTATCCATCTCCCAGAAGCTGATTCATCCTGATGGCTATACTTCAGAGCTCGAGAAACAACTTCAAATTCTTCTAAACTCGGGTAGGAGTGTAATATGAGTGTACGACTGCACTACCCAGAGGTCTTTGACAGCTCGTCGGTTATGGACTTGATAATCTTTATGATCGGACTGAAGGCTTCAGTGATTTCGAACAAAGACTTGATTAGACGTTTAGGATGGCCATGTATGCAGACAAGAGACATATTGTAGAGGGGCCGACTCAGGTGTAGTGACAAACTTCCCTTGGATAATAGCATGACAAGTGATAAGACTCAGGGAGCATATCTTGTTAATCATAAGTCTACGAAGTAGGAGGCAACACAAACTCTCCATATGTTTGGAAGAGTAACCAAACGGTGGAGGACACAACTCTATATGGCGAGGAAAAGCTTCCTAAGTTCATACTACATCCCATAGTCTGATAATCAAATAGACAGATGTGCTTTATCCAAGGGCGACTCATTATGCTGCCAATAAGGAAAATACTTTTCCCATCCTCTTTTTGGGGTATATTTGATTTTTTTGTTCTTTTTGATAGTTTTTGAATAATAATAAAGGAATATTACGTTACAATGGAGGAACGAGTACGAAAAACATACAAGATCAAGGCACAAGGACAAGACTGATGTTATGGAAAAAGATACTCGGAAAAAATACTCCAGTGGCCAAAGGTGTTAAGACGCAGAAGCAAACTGTTACAAGGCTGATGGGTAAGGTATGAAAATGCGGTTGATAGAACACACAATGGTAACGTCCTTCGATGTAAGTTTAGCGAGCCTAGAGAAGGGAAGCTCAGTGGTTATTCATTTTTAGAGAGTCTAAAAAAGCATAAAAGGAGACTCCACTGGGGTACCTTTTTCGATAATAGTCTAGTTGGTTCGAAAAAGGGATAAACTAGCACCGATTAGATATCAATCCAAAACCATTTTAACGAGTGTGACAAGGACAAGATCACTTGGCTATTTTTTCAATTTTAAGGAGTCTGAAAAAAGATTAACTATGGACTCTGTCAGGAATGTTCTTCTGGACCATTTTAATGAGTTTGAAAGAATAAGGTCACTCGACGATCTTTTCAATTTGAGGGAGTCTAAAAAGAGCTTAACTATGGACTCTGTGGGGGTTTCTTTTTCGTAAATTCAGTCCCTCAGGCCCGAAAAAAGAATAAAATTATACTTGAGGATACTCTTCTAAAGAATGGGAATTCAATAGAGTATTCCTTTGTTCATACAGTTGACTGTCCGGACTGAAAAAGGGGTAAACTACCGCCGGACAGACATGACTTCAAATTTCAGTTTAACGAGCGTGAAAGGTCACAAGATCCCTCGACAATCTTTTCATTTTTAGAGGGTCTGAAAAGGGCTTAAAAGGAGACCCGTTTAAGGAACGTTCTTCTGGACCAATTTAACGAGTGTGAAGACACAAGATCACTCGACAATCTTTCCATCTTTAAGGAGTCTGAAAAGGGCTTAAAGAAGACTCCATAATGGTTACTTTTCTCAGTTAATCCAGACGAGATCGAAAAGCATAAATGCAGTCTTGCTGGATGTTGCTTTCGGATCTCAAAGCGAGATTGAAAAACAACAAAGTTAGCTCATGATAGACTCTTTGTGGGTCGATGCCTGGCATCTCCTCGGGGGAGTTGTATGCTCTGACAAAAACATTGTCTATGATGTCAGGGGTTCTGTAGATATTGATAGGTATCATTTCAGAAATGGTTGCCATATTACCCTCAGCATAGATCTTGTGTGTAGCTAAGGGATTAGTATGACAAGATCTATCTCCAGTCATAGTCACGGTGAATTCTCCTACTTTGATTCGGCTTAACTTTGGGAGGAAATACGATCTGTGATGAAGATCTTCCCAAGGTTTGTCCAGACTAGTCATTACTTCGATTGTTTCTTCGTCAGAAGGCAAGACTAAGTCTAACGAATCAACGTTAGCGAAGACTAAGTCTAACGAATCAACGTTAGCGAGAGAACCCTGAGCCCAAATAGGCTCTGGAAGTGGATCTAACTCTTGTGTGGGAGTTAGATCAGGGTTAGCTGAAGCTTGATGGACTAAAGAGTACACTACTTCAGTGGCCGACAAGGTCATGGACATGTTGGGGTTCCCTGTCTCATCCATCGTGGCTGATGGGGAAGGAAGAATCCAAGGATCCTCAAAGTAAGTCGTGCGGAACGACGAAACTTGAAAAATCTCAACCTTATGGTGATTCGATATAAACTTGACATCGTCATGAGGAGGTGGGTAATCAAAGGTACTCATCAAGTATGGGCACAAACCCACTCCTACATTAACGACACCGGGTTGAGGATTATCTATCATGGGAACCATGGATGCCCCCAAAGCTGGGTTAGGTCTAGAGAAGGACAATTGATCGATGGTCACTATCCGACCTTCATGTGGAAACAATAAGACTAGGAAAAATGTAGCAACCACAGCTTGCATAGCATAAGTCCAACTCTAACCCAACAAGAGATTATAGTCGAGGGGGGCATCAACTACCTCTACCTAGACACACACAGTCTTCCCTCCTAACTGCATAGGGAAAGAAGGAATGATGCCATGTGGTCGGAAAGAACGACCGTCGAACGCAGTGAGGAGAGTAGGCGATGTAGACAAAACAGGCTAGCCAATGGCCTTCCAACATGCTAACAACATAACGCATGTCGAGGCGCCCTCGTCAACCACTGTGAGAAATATATTGCGTGTAAAAGTTTTCGTGGGATGAGCCACTACTATCTGAAATGCTACGTGGTAAGGTAGACGAGGTTTTAAGTCAGTTGTATCTAGCATGATGGTACCCGGGTTACAAGTCTTAGTAGAGCCTAAAGTAGTCAACAAGGCTTTCCTCTGAGCAGGGCAACTTTGGAGGACCTCCAAAGTGGACATAGCACAAGGGGTTTGGGATAAATATTCCACCATAGAGTAATTTTGGGCGGCCCTTGCGTTTGGATTGTGAGAAGCCTTCTTAAACACACCTTTTGGAATGCGTGTCATCGTTTCTCCCAATGTCTTCTCAATCTGTAGAGGAAGAGATGGGAGTTCAGCTTCTTTGCCCTTTTCATAGGCGCTTGGTTTGCTATAGTCATGCGCTCTAGTCGTTATTAAAGCATCACCCCTAACCATATATACATTCACAGATGATGAATTGTTTGGGGGAGGGCAAGTTTCTTGGTTGCCCCCTTCGGCACTTGTAGAGGCTTGAGTTAAATTTTTCCCATGCTGAAAGAGATTAGTCAACATAGCTTGTTGTTGCTGTGTGACAAACTTTTAGGCCTCTGCAAGTCGAGGACACAGATGAGTCGGGTGGTCTTCCACACACAAGTTGCACAGATACCTCACCTTCCATTTTTCCATTGTGCCCTCACCGGCATTATTAGTGGTTTTTTTCTCCCCCTTACCCTTCTTTCATTGTTTTTTCTTCCCTTCAGACTACTGGTTGGCCTTTGGGTTAGTCGTCTACATGGAGTGTACTTCCGACATTTGGGTAGGAGGAGCAGCCAAAGTAGTAGTCTGGCTAGCTGTTGAGTGTTGTATGGATAACTGTTGCAATTGTTTTGTCAATTGCTCAACGGACTTGGTTTGGGCTGAACCAACAATATTGTCAGCATGTGGTCCGGCTCTCTGTCTAGTTTTATCCAGTATCGATCATGGTGCATCCGACAGGATGTTGTACAATAAACCATACTGAGAATAGATAAGATCAAGCTGTTGAGCCCTCATGATGGAATCTTCTTCGGAGAAAATCCCAGAAGTTGCGACGTCTTTGGATAATTATGGGACCAGAGACTTAAGGAACCACTCAAGCAGGAATGCTGGTGGGACTGGTACTTTAATTAGACTCTTCCGGCGTCTCCACTCTCGGATATGATAAGAGATATGGTCCGTTGTTGTCTATTCGAAATTGGCGAGCAACTTTGTGCTAGCATCGTATCTCACAGGTAACTGGAAATGGTTAAGGAAGGCCATCGCTAGTTCACCAAAGGAAGAGTATCATGAGCGATCGAGCTCGATGTACCATTTCGTGACACTCCCAATGAGAGTGAATTGAAACAATCGCAACTAAATAGAGTCATCTTTTAATGAGTTAGATGAACACCAAATATGGAAAGTAGTCACGTGATCACCTGGATCTTCATTAGGCTTGGCCTCGAACTTTGGAATGTCTGAAGGAAACTTCGTCGGCATAGGAGGCCAATGTAGATCATGAAAAATAATATCATTTAACAACCTTTTTAAATCTAGCAAGTGTAACATCGCCAGGAATGGTAGTTTGGGCTGCTGCTGATAGCCTGGAAAAAAGGGTCCTGGAGTTTGACTGGCACCAGGTTGCCAGGAAAAGTTTGGCTGTTGGCTCGGGTTCTGGTAGAAACCATGGCCCTGACTAGTGTAAGGATTTTTCATATGTGGAGACATCATTGGTTGATTCCCAATAAAGGACATATGATTTTGGGCATTCATCATGTTTGACGGACTTTGGGAAGGATTACCCCATGCCGGTCCTGCTGGGAGAGGCATAGAAGTCTGTCTGGGGTTCCATTGACTATGGAGGGAATTACCCCAGAACGACATTCCAGAGGATGGAACGGATCCTTGTCCTGAGTTCCAAGGTCCTGGTATATGTGCCCCCGACGCAGGAATAGTACCCTGCGCCGGAGTAGACTGTCCAAATATGGGAGTGCCCCTAGATGGGAAAGCAGTGGATGCGAAAGTGTTGTTACCAAACGTCCCGTTCCAAACAAATGGTGACAAACCTACAGGCATAGTGTGTGTAGGTATTCATTGACTCCCGGCTCCAAATGAACTCATGTGTGCAGGCTTCCCGGCGGACTGCTGATGCAGACCACCAAGCGAAGGGGACGAAGGAGAGATATGACCTCCAACGTAAGGAAAAGTGTTGAAATGGATAGGGATGCCCCCAAGTTGACCTTGTAGAGGAGCGTTAGAGCTCCCTGTCCCCAGACCCAAAGTCTGTAAAGTGGAGTAAGTGAGTGTAGGACTTGTACCTGAACTAGGCATACCGTATGAAAACGGAGGGCGTGTCGCACTAGGTGTGAAGGGAGGTGTGGCCGCCACGATAGATGGGATCGATCCACTATGCAATGTAGTTGTGGCCGAGACCATGGTGGCTCGGATCGACAATGGCAAGTGAGGAGATGCTTCTCCTCTAGTAGCAATGGTGGTGGGAATGGAATAATTCTCAGAGGAAGTAACAACATTTGTTTCCATAGCTGTGTGAGGCACTGATAGGTGTTCATAAAATAGGATTGGTACACTGACCGATGGCCAAGTATCAGTGGTTGGGGTTTCAACCAAGCCAATATTGGTTGTTGATTCCTCTGGGAGTTGTTCGGGCTCAATGGTTTGTAACCTGGTTGCTTCGAAAGACCCTTGTTGGTCTAGCTTCCACCTCAAAGGTGGCGGGGGTGGCTCCAGTATAACCGACGGTTGGCCCAAAAGCCTTCGTGATCGGTGGAGCTTGGGATCCTCCACTGTGTGAGAATATCCAAGACACGCTAAGGTATTCTACATGTTCAAATAGTAAAACACACTAAAAAGAAGCCCCTACAAGATAAAACAAGCAATCACTAACTATTTTGAAGAACAGTTACAACAACCAACACTAGAGCAACTTACTGGTGCAAGTGAAACTCAAATACAGAAGCACCCTCTGGGTATACTCTGCAAAGTGTGGCTCGATGTCTATCATAGGTACCGCGGTATACCCCGGTAGTCACCTGTGTATGTCCCTAAAAAGATTGGCAACTAGTTTTCCAGCATGCGGACAGTCACCAGGTGGGTACAGTCGATAGTTGGGTAGACCACAATGAGTAGGGTATCAAGCCCGAAACCTGTCAAGGGTATCGAGAGAAAATGGTCTGGAAGACAACTCAGGACCTCAAATGGATTCGATACCCACGAATCCCTGTGGAAAATGCAAACGACGGAATCCCAAAACAAATCCTCGATATGTGTTCTCCACTACGCTTGGTCTGGCTTTGGAGGGGTTATCTCCACTACCTTTCCTCACGTGACCTCGTGTTTATCCCCTGTGTTAGACGGGGGTCCCAGATAAATTCCACGTAACTGGACTTCTACACTCCCTATCACAGACTCCAATGATTGGTTTGAGTGGCCTTGGAGAGTTTCCTCTCCAACCTAATCCAAGGCCCTAGTCCTGAACTAGTTTGTGAACCCTACATAAAAAAAGTTTAATAGATTTTAAATTAGCGTTGCTTTTATTGGATTTTTTACGTCACGAGATATGAAGGTGAAACTGATGATGTGTAAAGACTCAAAGAAAAAATGAATGAAAAAAGATGGAAACAAAAGACTTTTACTAAATGCAAAAATCAACAACTTTTCACAAAGAAAGACTTCTTTTTCTTTTCAATTTTTCTAAGATTTTATGCAGCAAACATCAAGGACTTTCGCTCGACTATGAGCTACTTATTCTCTAAAATGCACTACAAAAACTTATGAACAAAAAGACTTCTTCCTAGCTATTGATGCAGAAACACAATCTTCAAACAAAGAAGAAAATAAAAAGATTTTTTTTTCTTTTTTATTTTATTTACGTGCAAATCAAGCAACAAAGGGAAAATACCGACAAGCCTAAAACCAAGAAAAATGAAATTCTGGCTTAAAGAACAGATCACAAAGAATCAAAGCAAAGACACACAACGACAATCAAGAAAGAAAAGACTCTTGTGCTTGTCTAAAAACCATAAAACAATTTTTTTTTTTTCTTTTTATCTTTTCTATCAACTTATCAACCAAGAAAAAGCAGGCTAAGGGTAAGAGAACCTAACCTACTGACTGTTCAGCCCTAGAATTAAACACCTGAGAGCACTACTTCTCACCAAAAGAGGGGATGACTGACCCACCTTGATTGAAAAGCATCTTATCAAGCATGTTCCTGTCACTGAAACAACACGCGTGCAAACATGTGCTGAGCTACAACAGAGCGCGTGTATGTACAAAATCTAAGACAAAAAATAGAAACAGGCAGCCTAGACCCAAAAGAGGCCTCTGGTACTGAAAACTAGGGTCCCTTGAAGGCTTGGATGCTTCTTCCAACAGAAAAGAAAAAACAATTACAAAAAATAACAAAACGCAATAAATCAAACTAAGACAAGACTATGAACCAGCAGGACTCAGACAGAATCCAGAAAGCCCCCTGAGAATGAATAATTCTAGCAGGGAAGAGGAGGACTGTCTCTCAAGCTTCCTGACTCCTAAACGCTACTAAAACCTCTACAACTGGCGTTCAAACATGGGTTATAATAGGTTAGGGCGCGGGTTACATGCATGTAGGCCTTCTATAGGCCACGTGTACCTCTGTGTGTCCCAATAATTACCGTCAAACAACAGTCAAGGAAAAAATGGTATAAAGAACCAGGTTCCCTGCTAGCTCTGACCTAACAGAAAATAGACATGCAGAAAAACATAAAATCTAATCCTTTAAACTACCCAAAAACCTCAACTAAATCTGAAAACCCTAAAGAGTATATCCCCAGTACGATCGCCAACTCTGTTGTTGGGAAAAATACCCTACGGACTAGCAAACTAGGGTCAGACTTGCATGCATATTATGACTGTGAAGAAATCACTTTTAACCTACCACCCAAAACTTAAAACCCCTTTTTCACATACATTCATGGAAAAGAACTACTAACCTTTTTACTGATGTTTGGTGTAGATCCTTCGTTGCGCTTTGCTCGCTTGCTTACGCTGCTCCTTCCAAAGACAATCCTGCAATCAAGACAAAACAATACGCATGCATGCTACTTTTCTACTTGAGGGTTAGAAATTAATAATAAATTAAACAAATCACAGATAACTCATGCATTGGGACGGGAAAAGTATTCTTTTATTATTTTCAAAATGAATCAACTTACAATCAATGTTGAGACCGACCACCATTCCTTGATCCTGATCCTAGGCTCCTCCTCTGCTTTGTCCTCCAACTAATTTTCATTAATTCTCCTTAGGCTTGAGGAAAGGCTAAAGGGTTGGGACAAATGGATTCGGAAATTGGGCAGAGTTTCTTTTCTATAATTTTCCTCCTCCAAATGGTACCCCTACCCCTTCTTTTATAGGCTAGAAGGAGCTAGGGTTTTGGACGAACCCTCAGCCATGCATGGCCAGGAGCTTTAGTTAACTGACCCATAGATTTTTGTCCCATCGAAAACTTTCCTTTTTTTTGTGATTCTGAAGGTACACGCGGGATGTAGTGGGCCTACTAGCGTTTACTTTTAGATAAACACGGGTTGTAGTGGGCCAGCTAGCGTGTACTTTTAAAAATGGAGTTTTTAGAAGAGTTGTCTTTTGGCAATGAAGAGATATGAGTTGGCCTGATGCCAGGTAAGCATGTGTGGTGCAATTTAGGGTTATAACAGTAAATATATGAAAATGATGCACAATGTTATTCAGTGTGTTTTTTCAATTCCTCCAGGTTTCACTACTTGAAACCTCTCATAAAAGGAGTTATAGCAAAAATGGCATACCTTATTGAATTCTCTCTTATTMTAGARAGCGACCTTGTAGAGCATGCCCCRCATGAAATATTTGTTGAATGGATWTGAAAATGTTACAAAAARTACTAAAGACTTTAATTTAACCAACACATTTTTTCTTACTAAATTTGGATCTGTTATGAAGAAGTTATGAATTTTTTACCCRAAACRCATGTTTTAGACTAGTTTCAGGACTAGCCATAAAMCCTATTTTCCACGGAGTGTAACTCCCAAAATACAATGACTCACGAGCTCAATTTTTTACCACARATACTTGGATATGTTTCCTCAATGGAATATAAATTTCAATATTTGATTCATTCYATAAAAAAAGTTATTGAGAAAATGGTGATATGACCTGTCAATAACATAACTTAGAAAGCATCATCAGAAGAATTTATCCTCCCTTGAATTCCGACCTTCTTTTCTTCACCTTCCCTCTGAAATTCGGCTTAGATATCCTTTGGTTACCTCARAAACCTATAGATATTAAATATKCTCAAGTGTGATCTAAAATTAGAGAGCCTTGCCTCTTATTTATACTATCCAAGTAGCTTCCTTAAAAACATCTTCTAGGTCACTTTGCCCACTTTCCTTATTTTAGGGTTAACCAACTTCTAATTTCTCCATTAAATTTATTATTTAAATAATTTATTTTGTATTCACTTTGAATTATAGTACACTCATCACTTCAATTTATTATTTAACTTCTAAAATATCTTAAACCACTTTGACTACTTTGACCTTTTGGGGCTTCTAGATGACATATGAGGGTCCTCCAACTTCGTAAGGCCATAACTCTAAAACTGTGAGGAGTTATGTGGTGTTCCACATACCAAAAAAAATGGAATGGCATTTACTATCCATATAGAATATTATTACCTACAAATAGATCAAAACTCATATCATTATCCATCAAACAAACTTGGGTCCATTACCCAAACCTAGGTTCTCCAACTTCTTTTGGCCATAACTCTCTAAACGTGAGGAGTTATGTGACGTTCCACATACCACCGGAAATGGAATGATAAGAACTATCCATATAGGATAGTTTCACTAAAAAATTAACTAACCTTCATCTTATTATTCCACAAATAATCATGGGCTCTCTAACCATACTTCTAGGATAACTCAATCCACAAAGCGTCTTCCCATGAGGGATTTCACCACAAGGGGACCACTTTGGATTTCATCCATGTGCACTTAGTATAAACCATGAAAAGACAACAATGAGTCATATTTACATCAAACAAACTTGGGTACATTACCCAAACCTTTGTGTTATCGGGCTTTCTTCAAGGGTTTACATTAATGACAACCAACCTTAATCAACACGTTATTCAAAGATACCTGCAACTTCAAGTAAGTCAGTGAAGTGTTTGTTATAGTGGATAAAATCATCTCCCATGTTTGTCTGTGCATGTCCATTTGGTCTATTGGATGGACCTCCTTCACATCAAACTCAAAGGATGTTTTCTTGTAGTAAAAAATTGTCTTGGGGTGAGGGACCTGTGCTTGTGTGAAGGCCATATGCATCCTTCCCTTCTCAGTGTCAAATGTAGAAAATAATCTATGATGTGTTGTAGATGTATTCTTCCAAAACTGGGCATATGTGCTACTATTTAGAAGTTAATTCCTTTGCTTGATCAATTTATATTTGTCAAAGATACTTGATCATGTTGGCTCATGAGAAGAATAAGCTGACAATGTAGTGTTTACTTGCTTCTTGGATGAGGATGTGGACACTATGTACTGACTTCCTGAGAATGTTGAGGAATGTGGTCCCTCCATGACTATGGTGGACTGTGTTTCTCCTTCTTTAAGCATGTCTGGTGTGTGGCTAGTTTTATCCCTCTTTTAGTAAACTTTAAAATCTTCAACTGACACCTCTGTGACTGAAGGTGAAACCTCTTTCCTAGTTCTCTTTTCTTTTTGTACTTGAGGAGTGTTGGTATGAGAGGAAATGACAAGGGGAGGTTCTTCGTTAGTTTCCAGCAATGTATTTTCCTTCTAGTCTTCTTGATTCATAAACTTTTATACTTTAGGATTTTGCACATGAACATAAGGAGAGTTTGAGCCTGATTTCTGATATAATACCAAACAGGTCATAATTCCATCTAAAGCTTAGACTGAAGTTCATATTTTTCAAGAGGTTGTTAGCATATTATCCTGCATCTCGACTGTGGCATATGAAAGGACCAATTTGGCTGTTGATCCTGATTTGTTGCTTCTTCTTAAATGATAAAAAATGAATGTTACCAAAGCTTATCATCTATCTGATATATCCCAATGCAAAAAATATGGAAGGGAGATATTTTGGAAGTTTGTATGGTGGCAATTCACACCCATAAACTATGATCTCAGTATGGTTCTGGTAAAGATACCTGTCTCTTGTTTTGGCCAAGTTAGATAGATGAAGAATTCTTTGGATCTCATATTTGATTCTTGGTTCCATTTTGTTGTTGAGCATGCACACCACTGGATGATAAAAATGATCTATGAAGTCTCTGAAGCTGAATTCAATGAAATATTTCCTCACTAGTGAGGTCCAAGAAGTCACTGATTGAGGATTTTCATCCTGGTCCAATTTCTGGAGAGCACATGAGAATCTGTCTTCCTGAACTGAGGAGTACATGAACGTTCCTTCTGTTGATAATTTGAAGAGATTTTCATGTATATTTTCAGCCATAAACTAACTGGAAACGAACTGGATTGTAGCTTTCTCCTCTGTGGAGAAAATGGACAGAAAACCTAAGATTGATTCATCTACCCATTCATGAGAAAAATATCCTAGTAGGTAGCATAGGGTGGAAATGATTTGATTATCCCTGACTGAGAAAATGGAGGAAGGATAAGGGGGATTTTTCTTAGGCAACTACGCATCTTCTGGTAGAAAGATTTCAAATATTTGATCTCTTTGGGGGAAAGAGAGTTTCTGGTAGAGCTCATTTAGGATTTTGATGGAGAAAGGGCTGGTAGAATCAATTCTGGGTATTTGTAACATCTAGCTTATTGACTAAGGAGTAATGGTGAAAAATGTTTCACCCGACGAAGACACGATGGACCTTTGACCGAGAATATAATGGGCTTGAAACTTAAGGGAAAACTCTAGGAAGTGATAGGTCTGGGGAAACATGTATAAGGATAAATTTGACTCCCAAAGCTTGATCTCATCACTCTAGTCTAAGAATATGTCTTTTAGCCAGAAGTGTAATTCGAAGAAATCGAATTCACACTTAGGCTCTGAAACTCTGTAGTCTTTGTCAGCCAGAGGAATGTGCTCTAGGCTGATGGGAGGAGGAATAAACGGGTTTTTAACAATTTCAATGGGTTTGATTTTGGGCTCCATAGCTAACAAAACTCTAAAGGTGGAAAGTATAATGACTGTAGTTACCCGGTTTAATGGCGCATGTCGATAGTGTGCTTGGGTGATGATTGGATTGAAAAACTAGAGTCAACGTTGTGTCTACAATGAATGGATCTATGAATAGTATGGTAATGGTGAAGAAACAGGGTTAAACGGTGCAGGGCGATATCTGTTATGGCGTGGGTGGTGACTGGAAAAATAACGGTCATGAAGGATGGCATTGATTGGCCAATGGTTATGATGAGTGTTACGTGTGACAGGGTAGTGGGGTACGATGGTAGAGTGAGGTGGGTGGTATAAGATGAGCGGTTAGGTGGATTCCTAGAGGGGGGGGTAGGTGGTAAGTGGAATTGAACAAGGGGTGAGGTGTCTAGTAATATATGAGATTGACACATCGTGTAGGGTCCGTACTAGGAAAAACACTTTTCTTGGACCCCCCCACCATTAAAGGCAGAAAGGTTGGGGGGGATCTGAAAATCATTGTCGGTCGTTAATCTGAGCACAGCTTGATCAACCACTAAAATTGTTGGCATGTTTACAAGTAGGTATGATTTTCATTGATGGAAATATCAGAGTATGCAGCAATGGAAAAATAGAGACAACATAATCTCAAAAGAGATAGTACAGAGGTGCACGAAGAGTGGTCAAGAAATTTAACGGCTAAAAATACTAGTTATGGAAGATGTAGATGGAAGACTATTTATATCAGAAGGATCTATTCCTACCATTGGGCAGATTACCAAAGAAGCCGGAGGCTATGAAGGATGAAGAATGGTATATTCTTGACAGAAAGTCTCTAGGAATGATACGGATGAGCCTGGTAGCGTCGGTGGCTTTCAATATTTCCAAAGAAAAGACAACAAAGGGTTTGATGGACGCATTGGCCAAATTGTATAAAAAACCCTCAGCGTCCAATAAGGTATTTATAATGAAGATATTATTTAATATGAATATGTCGGAAGGTGGGTCTATTGCAGATAATTTAAATGATTTTAATATGGTTACTAATCAACTAAGTTCTGTAAAAGTGGACTTTGATGATGAGGTCAGGGCTCTTCTAATCTTGTGCTCATTGCCAGAAAGTTGGAACAGCTTGGTCATGGTTGTAAGTAACTTTGTCTTTGGTTTAAGCACTTTAAATTTTGATGATGTTGTTGGTATTATCCTTAGTGAGGAAATGCAATGAAAAAGCATAGGTGAGACATCAGGAAATGCGTTGAATATGGAGAACAGAGGAAGAAAAAAGGATAGAGGAAAGGGTTTCAGAAACCGTGGCAATTCTAGGAAGGGGAGATCCAAATCTAGACTTGGAAAGATACAGTGTTGGAATTATGGGAAGAAAGGACATCTGAAGAAAGACTATAGAGCTCCAAAGAAACAAAAAGATGGACAACATGAGAGAAATCAGGAAGCAAATGTAACAGGTGATGTGTTACAAGATGCTTTGATTCTTTCTGTGGATAATATTTATGAGTCTTGGGTAGTAGATTTAGGGGCTTCATTTCATGCCACACCCCATAGGAAACATTTTCTAGATTATGTTTAAGGTGATTTTGGACAGGTTCATTTGGGTGACAATGCACCATGCAAAATTGTTGGAATGGGGAAGGTAAAAATAAAGCAACGCAATAGAAACCAATGGTTGTTGAAAGAGGTAAGACATGTTCCAGATTTAAGGAAAAATCTAATTTCAATAGGGAAGTTGGCAAGTGAAGTTTGTATATCTATATTTATAGATAAGACGTGGAAGGTCATCAAAGGATCATTGGTGATAGCGAAAGGAGAGAAGGTAGGTACATTGTATTTATGTACTGGTAATACTGACTCTTCTATCTCTTTAGCTTCTACAGGAGTGGATACAACACTGTGGAATCATATGCTTGGACACATGAGTGAGAAGGGGATGCACATAATTCACAAAAGAAATTTTTTGCCAGATCTTAAACAAATTGATTTGGACGTTTGTGAGCATTGTGTTTATGGAAAACATAAGAGAGTCATATTTCTCAGAGCCGGGAAAGAAAAGAAGAGTGAAAGGTTAGAGCTTGTGCATACAGATGTATGGGGACCATCTTAGGTATCATCTCTTGGTGGCTCTCATTATTATATTACTTTTATTGATCATGCAACTAGAAAAACTTGTGTTTGTTGCATTCGACAAAAATCTGATGTTTTTGATACTTTTAAGAAATGGAAAGCTTTGGCTGAGAATGAGACAGGAAAAAATTTGAAGTGTCTCAGATCAAATAATGGAGGTGAATATTGCAGCAAGGAGTTTGATGATTACTGTTCATACCATGGGATTTGTAGAGAGAAGACAACTCCAAGAACACCACAAGAAAATGGTGTGTCAGAAAGGATGAACAGGACAATCATGGAGCGTGCAAGAAGTATGAGATTGCATGCTGGTTTGCCCTTATAGTTCTGGGCAGATGTTGTAGATATTGTTGTTTACTTAATAAACATAGGACCTTCAAGCTCTTTGGATGGTAGAATTCTATAGGAGGAATGGACAGAAAGAAAGGTAAACTATAATTTTTTGAAAACTTTCGGTTGTGAAGCATTTGTCCATATTGATAAAGAAAATAGAACAAAGCTTGAGTCTAAATCCAAGAAGTATACCTTTATTGGATACGGTGTTAATGATTTTGGTTATCGCTTATGGGATTATGAAAATAAAAAAATCATTAGGAGTAGAGATGTCATATTCAATGAGAAGGTCATGTACAAAGATCAGTTGCATGGAAAGAAACGGAAAGAAGAAAAACAAGAATACATAGTGCTTGATGAGATCACTGAAAAAGAAATTCCAAAGGAACCAGAAAATCAAATTGTACAACAACAAGAGAAACAGGTACCTCAAACACCTGCAAGTGTTGTTAGAAAATCTACCAGGTTAAGTATACCCCCTGAACGATACTCTCCGTCATTGTATTATTTATTGTTGACTCATTCTGGTGAGCCAGAATGTTATGAAGAGGCAATGAAGGTAGACACCAAAAGGAAGTGGGAGCAAGGCATGAAAGAGGAAATGGATTCCTTGGTAAATAACCATACTTGGGACTTGGTTCAGTTGCCTGCAGGAAAAAGAGAATTGCAGAATAAATTGGTTTACAAGTTGAAGGAAGAAGATGGAGGAGAAAAATGGTACAAGGCTAGACTTGTTGTAAAGGGGTTTGCACAAAAGAAAGATATAGATTTTGATGAAATATTTTCTCCTATTGTTAAAATTACTTCAATTAGAACTATTTTAAGTCTTGTGGTGGTAGAAGATTTGCATCTTGAATAGTTAGATGTAAAAACAACTTTTCCCCATGGGGATTTGGAGGAATATATTTATATGCAGCAGCCACAGGGGTATGAGGTCAAAGGGAAGGAGAATTTGGTATGCAGGTTGAAGAAGAGATTATATGGCCTAAATAAAGATCCAAGGCAGTGGTATCTTAATTTTGACAGGTTTATGACAGAACAGGGTTATAGTAGATGTCATTCTAATCGTTGTGTTTATTTTAAAAATCTAGAAAATGGAAGTTTTATTATCTTGCTATTGTATGTAGATGACATGCTTCTTGCAGGGTCTAATATGTAGGATATAAATGTTCTCAAGAAGAAATTATCCAATTCATTTGTGAAGAACAATTTGGGTGCTGCAAAGAAAATCCTTGGTATGAGAATAACAAGAGACAGGAAAAATCGCAAACTAACATTGTCTTAGGGTGAGTACACAGAGAAGGTGTTGGAGAGGTTTAGAATGCTGAATGCAAAACCAGTTAGTACACCTTTGGCCATCCATTTCAAATTAACTAAGGAAATGTGTCCCAAGATAGAGGAGGAGATAGAATACATGTCCAGGGTCCCTTATTCATCAGCATTTGACAGCTTGATGTATGCAATGGTTTGCACAAGACCAGATATTGCACATGCAATGGGAGTTGTGAGAAGGTATATGAACAATCTAGGTAAATAACATTGGGAGGTAGTAAAGTGGCTTCTCAGGTATTTGAGAGGTACTACTACTCATGCATTATGTTTTGGAGGTTCAAACACTTTTCTACAGGGATATGTTGATTCAGATATGGCAGGTGATAAAGATAGCAGGATGAGTACCACAGGTTATGTTTTTACTATAGGTGGAACAACAATAATTTGGATTTAGAAACTGCAAAAGGTTGTTGCACTTTCAACAACAGAGGCAAAATATGTTGCTGCTACAGAGGCTAGTAAAGAGATGATTTGGTTACAGAGGTTTATGGAGGAATTGGGAAAGAAGCAAGAGAATAGTAGGTTATACAGAACTCATCCTTCAATTTGAAGACTAAGCATATATAGTTGAGGTACCACTTCATACGATCAGCCTTGGAAGATGGACATTTGAAGTTGGAAAAGATACACACTAACTAGAATCTTGCAGACATGTTAACAAATGGAGTAACCAGGGAGAAACTGAGTTCCTACTCAGTTTCAGTTGGTCTTCAAGAATGAAGATGAAGCTGAGAAATTTTCCAGGTCCAAGAAGGTTCATAGTCCAGCATATATAGCAGCGATGGAGTTGTTGAGATCAGTCTCCAAGTGGGAGATTGTTGCTTGTGGAGCCTAATTATCTTCCTGATTCATTGGTATTTTACTTTCAACCGTGTTTATACCCAATGAAGTATTTACACCCCAGAAGTATGTACACTCTTCCACGCGGGGGAGTGCAGAGGGTGGGTACCCCCTCTGCGGAGTTCGGGGGGGCTATCCCCCCAACTGGGGGGTTTGGGGGCAAGCGGGTGCCCAGAGGAGGTTTGAGGGCATAGCCCCCAAAGAAAAAATTTCCTTGTAAATGTATATTGTAATTTCATTGTAAATATGAATTGTTCATTATAAGGTCGTAGATCTAACGGTAGAAATTATGTTAGGGTTTTTTCCCTAGAAAGCAACCCTCTTTTATGAGGGAAATGTATTGTTGCTATGGTTGATGGCGAATATTGTATTCTAAGATAAGAGACTGTGGGAGAAATAAGAGGAAGTTACAATGGGTTTACTATAGATTGTATCCCTTCGTATGTTGGATAATAATAAAGGAAGGACCTGGCAATTTCTTTGGGACGTAGCCCACATTGGGTGAACCACGTAAATCTGTGTCTCTATTGTATTGTGTATCTTCTGTGTTTTGTTTCCACATTTGTTTTATTTTATTTCTCCATGGTCCTATGTTTATAACAACTGGTATCAGATTGAAAGGTAACTCGTAGGAAAATAGGGTTCCTGGTTCGAGTGGGAGCAATGTCGGAAGATGGAAAGTTTAGGGTTGAGAAATTTAATGGCCAAAACTACCAATTATGGAAGATGTAGATGAAAGACTGTTTATATCAGAAGGATCTATTCCTACCATTGGGCGAAATAGCAAAGAAGCCAGTGGCTACGAAGGACGAAGAATGGGAGATTCTTGACAGAAAGGTTCTAGGAACAATATGGTTGAGCCTAGCAACATCGATGGCTTTCAATATTTCCAAAGAAAAGGCAATGAAGGGTTTGATGGATGCATTTGCCAAATTGTATGAAAAACCCTCGAAGTCCAATAAGGTATTTCTAATGAAGAGATTATTTAATATGAATATGTCGGAAGGTGGGTCTGTTGCAGATCATTTAAATGATTTTAATACGGTTACTAATCGACTAAATTCTGTAAAAGTGGACTTTGATGATGAGGTCAAGGCTCTTCTAATCTTGTGCTCCTTTCTAGAAAGATGGAACAGCTTGGTCATGGTTGTAAGTAACTCTGTCTCTGGTTCAAATACTTTAAATTTTGATGATTTTGTTGGTGTTATCCTTAGTGAGGAAATGCGATGGAAAACCATAGGTGAGACATCAGGAAATGTGTTGAACATGGAGAACAGGGGAAGACAAAAGGATAGAGGAAAGGGTTTTGGAAACGGTAGGAATTCTAGGAAGGGCATATCCAAATCTAGACTTGGAAACATAGAGTGTTGGAATTGTGGGAAGAAAGGACATCTGAAGAAAGACTATAGAGCTCCAAAGAAACAAAGAGATAGATAGTAGGATAGAAATCAGGAAGCAAATGTAATAGGTGATGTGTTACAAGATGCTTTGATTCTTTCTATAGATAATATTTCCGAGTCTTGGGTAGTAGATTCAGGGGCTTCATTTCATGCCACACCCCATAGGAAACATTTTCTAGATTATGTTCAAGGTGATTTTGGACAGGTTCATTTGGGTGACGATGCACCATGCAAAATTGTTGGAATGGGAAAGGTAAAAATAAAGCAATGCAATGGAAAGAAATGGTTGTTGAAAGAGGTAAGACATGTTCCATATTTAAGGAAAAATCCAATTTCAACAGGGCAGTTGGCAAGTGAAGGTTGTATATCCATATTTACAAATAAGGCGTGGAAGGTCATCAAAGGATCATTAGTGATAGTGAAAGGAGAGAAGGTAGGTACATTGTATTTATGTACTGGTAATATTGACTCTTCTATCTCTTTAGCTTCTACAGGAGTGGATACAACAATGTGGCATCATAGGCTTGGACACATGAGTGAGAAGGGGATGCAGATACTTCACAAAAGAATTTTTTTTCTAGATCTTAAACAAATTTGATTTGGACTTATGTGAGCATTGTGTTTATGGAAAACAAAAGAGAGTCAGATTTCTCAGAGTCGGAAAAGAAAAGAAGAGTGAAAGGTTAGAGCTTCTGCATACAGATGTATGGGGACCAACTCAGGTATCATCTCTTAGTGGCTCTCATTATTATATTACTTTTATTGGTAATGCAACTAGAAAAACTTGGGTTTATTGCATTCGAAAAAAATCTGATGTTTTTGATACTTTTAAGAAATGGAAAGCTTTAGTTGAGAATGAGATAGGAAAAAAGTTGAAGTGTCTCAGATCAGATAATGGAGGTGAATATTGCAACAAGGAGTTTGATGATTATTGTTCATACCATGGGATTCGTAGAGAGAAGACATTTCCAAGAACACTAGAAGAAAATGGTGTGTCAGAAAGTATGAATAGGACAATCATGGAGCATGCAAGGAGTATGAGATTGCATGCTGGTTTGCCCTTATAGTTCTGGGAAGATGTTGTAGATATTGTTTTTTACTTAATAAACAAAGGTCCTTCAAGCTCTTTGGATGGTAGAATTCTAGAGGAGGAATGGACAGGAGAAAAGTTAAATTATTCTTTTTTGAAAACTTTCGGTTGTGAAGCATTTTTCCATATTGAAAAAGAAAATAGAACAAAGCTTGAGTCTAAATCCAAGAACTGTACCTTTATTGGATACGGTGTTAATGATTTTGGTTATCGCTTATGGGATTATGAAAATAACAAAATCATTAGGAGTAGAGATGTCATATTCAATGAGAAGGTCATGTACAAAGATCAGTTGCAGGGAAAGAAACAGGAAGAAGAAAAACAAGAATAC
>ML807962.1:75583-94286 GCA_009831015.1 Picea engelmannii
TTCCATGAATGTATGTGAAAAAGGGGTTTTAAGTTTTGGGTGGTAGGTTAAAAGTGATTTCTTCACAGTCATAATATGCATGCAAGTCTGACCCTAGTTTGCTAGTCCGTAGGGTATTTTTCCCAACAACAGAGTTGGCGATCATACTGGGGATATACTCTTTAGGGTTTTCGGATTTAGTTGAGGTTTTTGGGTAGTTTAAAGGATTATATTTTATGTTTCTCTGCATGTCTATTTTCTGTTAGGTCAGAGCTAGCAGAGAACCTGGTTCTTTATACCAGTTTTTCCTTGACTGTTGCTTGACGGTAATTATTGGGACACACAGAGGTACACGTGGCCTGTAGAAGGCCTACATGCATGTAACCCACGCCCTAACCTCTTACAGCCTATGTTTGAACGCCAGTTGTAGAGGTTTTAGTAGTGTGTAGGAGTCAGGAAGCTTGAGAGACAGTCCTCCTCTTCCCTGCTAGAATTATTCATTCTCAGGGGGCTTTCTGGATTCTGTCTGAGTCCTGCTGGTTCATAGTCTTGTCTTAGTTTTCTTTATTGCGTTTTGTTATTCTTTGTAATTGTTTTTTCTTTTCTGTTGGAATAAGAATCCAAGCCTTCAATGGACCCTAGTTGTCATTACCAAAGGCCTCTTTTGGGTCTAGGCCACCTGTTTCTATTTTTTGTCTTAGATTTTGTACATACACGCGCTCTGTTGTAGATCAGCACGCGTGTTGTTTCAGTGACAGGAGCATGCTTGATAGGCTTCTTTTCAATCAAGGTGGGTCAGTCATCCCCTCTTTTGGTGAGAAGTAGTGCTCTCAGGTGTTTAATTCTAGGGCTGAACAGTCAATAGGTTAGGTTCTCTTACCCTTAGCCTGCTTTTTCTTGGTTGATAAGTTGATAGAAAAGATAAAAAGAAAAAAAAAATTGTTTTATGGTTTTTAGACAAGCACAAGAGTCTTTTCTTTCTTGATTGTCGTTGTGTGTCTTTTCTTTGATTCTTTGTGATCTGTGCTTTAAGCTAGAATTTCATTTTTCTTGGTTTTAGGCTTGTCGGTATTTTCCCTTTGTTGCTTGATTTGCACGTAAATAAAATAAAAAAGAAAAAAAAATCTTTTCATTTTCTTCTTTGTTTGAAGATTGTGTTTCTGCATCAATAGCTAGGAAGAAGTCTTTTTGTTCATAAGTTTTTGTAGTGCATTTTAGAGAATAAGTAGCTCGTAGTCAAGTGAAATTCCTTGATGTTTGCTGCATAAAATCTTAGAAAAATTGAAAAGAAAAAGAAGTCTTTCTTTGTGAAAAGTTGTTGATTTTTGCATTTAGTAAAAGTCTTTTGTTTCCATCTTTTTTCATTAATTTTTTCTTTGAGTCTTTACACATCATCATTTTCACCTTCATATCTCGTGACGTAAAAAATCCAATAAAAGAAACGCTAATTTAAAATCTATTAAACTTTTTTTTTGTAGGGTTCACAAACTAGTTCAGGACTAGGGCCTTGGATTAGGTTGGAGAGGAAACTCTCCAAGGCCACTCAAACCAATCATTGGAGTCTGTGATAGGGAGTGTAGAAGTCCAGTTACATGGAATTTATCTGGGATCCCCCTCTAACATAGGGGATAAACATGAGGTCGCACGAGAAAAGGTAGCGGAGATAACCCCTCCAAAGCCAGACCAAGCGTAGTGGAGAACACATATCAAGGATTTGTTTTGGGATTCCGTCGTTTCCATTTGCCACAGGGCTTCGTGGGTCTCGAATCCATTTGAGTTCCTCAGTTGTCTTCCAGACCATTTTCTCTCGATACCCTTGACAGGTTTCGGGCTTGATACCCTACTCATTGTGGTCTACCCAACTATCGACTGTACTCGCCTAGTGACTGTCCGCATGCTGGAAAACTAGTTGCCAATCTTTTTAGGGACATACACAGGTGACTACCAGGGTATACCATGGTACCTAGGACAGACATCGAGCCACGCTTTGCAGAGTATACCCAGAGGGTGCTTCCGTATTTGAGTTGCACTTGCACTGGTAAGTTGCTCTAGTGTTGGTTGTTGTAACTGTTCTTCAAAATAGTTAGTGATTGCTTGTTTTATCTTGTAGGGGCTTCTTTTTAGTGTGTGTTACTATTTGAACATGTAGAATACCTTAGCATGTCTTGGATATTCTCACACAGTGGAGGATCCCGAGCTCCACCGATCACGAAGGCTTTTGGGCCAACCGCCGGTTATACTGGAGCCACCCCCGCCACCTTTGAGGTGGAAGCTAGACCAACAAGGGTCTTTCGAAGCAACCAAGTTACAAACCATTGAGCCCGAACAACTCCCAGAGGAATCAACCACCAATATTGGCTTGGTTGAAACCCCAACCACTGATACTTGGCCATCGGTCAGTGTACCAATCCTATTTTATGAATGCCTATCAGTGCCTCACACAGCTATGGAAACAAATGTTGTTACTTCCTCTGGGAATTATTCCATTCCCACCACCGTTGCTACCACAGGAGAAGAATCTCCTCACTTGCCGTTGTCAGTCCGAGCCACCATGGTCTCGGCCACAACTACGTTGCACAGTGGATCGATCCCATCTATCGTGGCGGCCACACCTCCCTTCACACCTAGTGCGACAGGCCCTCCGTTTTCATACGGTATGCCTAGTTCGGGTACTAGTCCTGCACTCACTTAATCCACTTTACAGACTTTGGGTCTGGGGACAGGGAGCTCTAACGCTCCTCTACAAGGTCAACTTGGGGGCATCCCTATCCATTTCAACACTTTTCCTTACGTTGGAGGTCATATCTCTCCTTCGTCCCCTTCGCTTGGTGGTCTACATCAGCAGTCCACCGGGCAGCCTGCACACATGAGTTCATTTGGAGTCGGGAGTCAAGGAACACCTACACACACTATGCCTGTAGGTTTGTCACCATTTTTTTGGAACGGGACGTTTGGTAACAACACTTTCACATCCACTGCTTTCCCATCTAGGGGCACTCCCATATTTGGACAGTCTACTCCGGCGCAGGGTACTATTCCTGCGTCGGGGGCACATATACCAGGACCTTGGAACTTAGGACAAGGATCCGTTCCATCCTCTGGAATGTCGTTCTGGGGTAATTCCCTCCATAGTCAATGGAACCCCAGATAGACTTCTATGCCTCTCCCAGCAGGACCGGCATGGGGTAATCCTTCCCAAAGTCTGTCAAACATGATGAATGCCCAACATCCTATGTCCTTTATTGGGAATCAACCAATGATGTCTCCACATATGCAAAATCCTTACGCTGGTTAGGGCCATGGTTTCTACCAGAACCCGGTCCAATAGCCAAACTTTTCCTGGCAACCTAGTGCCAGTCAAACTCCAAGACCCTTTTTTCCAGGCTATCAACAGCAGCCCAAACTACCATTCCTGGTGACGTTACACTTGCTAGATTTGACAAGGTTGTTAAATGATCCTATTTGTCATGATCTACATTGGCCTCCTATGCTGACGAAGTTTCCTTCAGACATTCCAAAGTTCGAGGCCAAGCCTAATGAAGATCCAGGTGATCACGTGACTACTTTCCATATTTGGTGTTCATCTAACTCATTAAAAGATGACTTCATTTAGTTGTGATTGTTTCAACGCACTCTCATTGGGAGTGTCGCGAAATGGTACATCGAGCTCGATCGCTCACGATACTCTTCCTTTGGTGAACTAGCGATGGCCTTCCTTAACCATTTCCAGTTACCTCTGAGATACGATGCTAGCACAAAGTTGCTTGCCAATTTCGAATAGACAACAACAGACCATATCTCTGATCATATCCGAGAGTGGAGATGCCGGAAGAGTCTAATTAAAGTACCAGTCCCACCAGCATTCCTGCTTGAGTGGTTCCTTAAGTCTCTGGTCCCATAATTATCCAAAGACGTCGCAACTTCTGGGGTTTTCTCCGAAGAAGATTCCATCATGAGGGATCAACAGCTTGATCTTATCTATTCTCAGTATGGTTTATTGTACAACATCCTGCCGGATGCACCATGATCGATACTGGATAAAACTAGACAGAGAGCTGGACCACATGCTGACGATATTGTTGGTTCAGCCCAAACCAAGCCCGTTGAGCAATTGAAAAAACAATTGCAACAGTTATCCATACAACACTCAGCAGCCAACCAGACTACTACTTTGGCTGCTCCTCCTACCCAAACATCGGAAGTACACTCCATGCAGACGACTAACCCAAAGGCCAACCAGTAGCCTGAAGGGAAGAAAAAACAATGAAAGAAGGGTAAGGGGGAGAAAAAACCCACTAATAATGCCGGTGAGGGCACAATGGAAAAATGGAAGGTGAGGTATCCGTACAACTTGTGTGTGGAAGACCACCCGACTCATCTGTGTCCTCGACTTGCAGAGGCCTAAAAGTTTGTCACACAGCAACAACAAGCTATGTTGACTAATCTCTTTCAGCATGGGAAAAATTTAACTCAAGCCTCTACAAGTGCCGAAGGGGGCAGCCAAGAAACCTGCCATCCCCCAAAACAATTCCTCATCTGTGAACATATATATGGTTAGGGGTGATGCTTTAATAATGACTAGAGCGCACGACTATAGCAAACCAAGCGCCTCTGAGAAGGGCAAAGAAGCCGAACTCCCATCTCTTCCTCTACAGATTGAGAAGACATTGGGAGAAACGATGACATGCATTCCAAAAGGTGTGTTTAAGAAGGCTTCTCACAATCCAAATGCAAGGGCCGCCCAAAATTACTCTGTGGTGGAAGATTTATCCCAAACCCCTTGTGCTATGTCCACTTTGGAGGTCCTCCAAAGTTTCCCTGCTCAGAGGAAAGCCTTGTTGACTACTTTAGGCTCTACTAAGACTTGTAACCTGGGTACCATCATGCTAGATACAACTGACTTAAAACCTCATCTACCTTACCACGTAGCATTTCAAATAGTAGTGGCTCATCCCATGAAAACTTTTACACCCAATATATTTCGCACAATGGTTGACGAGGGTGCCTCGACATGCGTTATGTTGTTAGCATGTTGGAAGGCCATTGGCTAGCCTGCTTTATCTCCATCACCTACTCTCCTCACTGCGTTCGACGTTCATTCTTTCCGACCACATGGCATCATTCCTTCTTTCCCTATGTAGTTAGGAGGGAATACTGTGTGTGTCGAGGTAGAGGTAGTCGATGCCCCCCTCGACTATAATCTCTTGTTGGGTTAGAGTTGGACTTATGCTATGCAAGCTGTGGTTGCTACATTTTTCCGAGTCTTATTGTTTCCACATGAAGGCCGGATAGTGACCATCGATCAATTGTCCTTCTCTAGACCTGACCCAGCTTTGGGGGCATCCATGGTTCCCATGATAGATAATCCTCAACCCGATGTCGTTAATGTAGGAGTGGGTTTGTGCCTATCCTTGATGAGTACCTTCGATTACCCACCTCCTCATGACGATGTCAAGTTTATATTGAATCACCATAAGGTTGAGATTTTTCAAGTTTCGTCATTCCGCACGACTTACTTTGAGGATCCTTGGATTCTTCCTTCCCCATCAGCCACGATGGATGAGACAGGGAACCCCAACATGTCCATGACCTTGTCGGCCACTGAAGTAGCGTACTCTTTAGTCCATCAAGCTTCAGCTAACCCTGATCTAACTCCCACACAAGAGTTAGATCCACTTCCAGAGCCTATTTGGGCTCAGGGTTCTCTCGCTAACGTTGATTCGTTAGACTTAGTCTTGCCTTCTGACGAAGCAACAATCGAAGTAATGACTAGTCTGGACAAACCTTGGGAAGATCTTCATCATAGATCGTATTTTCTCCCAAAGTTAAGCCGAATCAAAGCAGGAGAATTCACTGTGACTATGACTGGAGATAGATCTTGTCATACTAATCCCTTAGCTACACACAAGATCTATGCTGAGGGTAATATGGAAACTATTTCTGAAATGATACCTATCAATATCTATAGAACCCATGGCATCATAGACAATGTTTTTGTTGGAGCATACAACTCCCCCGAGGAGATGCCAGGCATCGACCCACAAAGAGTCTATCATGAGCTAACTTTGTTGTTTTTCAATCTCGCTTTGAGATCCGAAAGAAACATCCAGCAAGACTGCATTTATGATTTTCGATCTCGCCTGGATTAACTGAGAAAAGTAACCATTATGGAGTCTTCTTTAAGCCCTTTTCAGACTCCTTAAAGATGGAAAGATTGTCGAGTGACCTTGTTTCTTCACACTCATTAAATTGGTCCAGAAGAACGTTCCTTAAACGGGTCTCCTTTTAAGCCCTTTTCAGACCCTCTAAAAATGAAAAGATTGTCGAGCGATCTTGTGACCTTTCATGCTCGTTAAACTGAAATTTGAAGTCACGTCTGTCCGACGGTATTTTACCCCTTTTTCAGTCCGGACAGTCAACTGTATGAACAAAGGAATACTCTATTGAATTCCCATTCTTTAGAAGAGTATCCTCAAGTATAATTTTATTCTTTTTTCAGGCCTGAGGGACTAAATTTATGAAAAAGAAACCCCCATAGAGTCCATAGTTAAGCTCTTTTTAGACTCCCTCAAATTGAAAAGATCGTCGAGTGACCTTATTCTTTCAAACTCGTTAAAATGTTCTAGAAGAACATTCCTGACGGAGTCCATAGTTAATCTTTTTTCAGACTCCTTAAAATTGAAAAAATAGCCAAGTGATCTTGTCCTTGTCACACTCGTTAAAATGGTTTTGAATTGATGTCTAATCGGTGCTAGTTTATCCCTTTTTCGAACCGACTAGACTATTATTGAAAAAGGTACCCCAGTGGAGTCTCCTTTTATGCTTTTTTAGACTCTCTAAAAATGAAAAACCACTGAGCTTCCCTTCTCCGGGCTCACTAAACTTACATCGAAGGACGTTACCATTGTGTGTTCTATCAACCGCATTTGCATACCTTACCCATCAGCCTTGTAACAGTTTGCTTCTGCATCTTAACACCTTTGGCCACTGGAGTATTTTTTCCGAGTATCATTTTCCAGAACATCAGTCTTGTCCTTGTGCCTTGATCTTGTATGTTTTCCATACTCGTTCCTCCATTGTAACGTAATATTCCTTTATTATTTTTCAAAAACTATCAAAAAGAACAAAAAAATCAAATATACCCCAAAAAGAGGATGCGAAAAGTATTTTCTTTATTGGAAGCATAATGAGTCGCCCTTGGATAAAGCACATATGTCTGTTTGATTATCAGACTATGGGATGTAGTACGAACTTAGGAAGCTTTTCCTCGCCATATAGAGTTGTGTCCTCCACCGTTTGGTTACTCTTCCAAACATATGAAGAGTTTGCGTTGCCTCCTGCTTCGTAGACTTATGATTAACAAGATATGATGCCTGAGTCTTATCACTTGTCATGCTATTATCTAAGGGAAGTTTGTCACTACACCTGAGTCGGACCCTCTACAATATGTCTCTTGTCTGCATACACGGCCATCCTGAACATCTAATCAATTCTTTGTTCGAAATCACTGAAGCCTTTAGTCCGATCATAAATATTATCAAGTCCATAACCGACGAGCCGTCAAAGACCTCTGGGTAGTGCAGTCGTACACTCATATTACACTCCTACCCGAGTTTAGAAGAATTTGAAGTTGTTGCTCGAGCTCTGAAGTATAGCCATCAGGCTGAATGAGCTTCTGGGAGATGGATACTTTATATGTATATCTTTCTGATTTCGAGATGTAGCTCAGCTGTGTATTATTCATGACTACTCTTTATAGTTATTTGACATGGATCTACAGTGTATTTGATTGGTATCCATGGTTCTATTTTATCCCGAGCATGGGTATGCCTACCTCGGTGAGACATTTGTTATTTTGCAGACGACACCTCCTGGTTCCTGATCCTTGGGCTCACTCATTCAGCACATCAATAAAGATTGGTAATGTATTTCGGCCATTAGATGCTCTTCTGACCTCACACATTAGGGGGCATCTGTTATAACCCTAAATTGCACCACACATACTTACCTGGCATCAGGCCAAATCATATCCCTTCATTGCCAAAAGACTATTGAACAACTCTTCTAAAAACTCCATTTTTAAAAGTACACGCTAGCTGGCCCACTACATCCTGCGTTTATCTAAAAGTAAACGCTAGCAGGCCCACTACAACCCACGTGTACCTTCAGAATTAAAAAAAAAAGGAAAGTTTCTGATGGGACAAAAAGCTATGGGTCATTTAACTAAAACTCCCATCCATGCATGGCCGAGGGTTCGTCCAAAACCCTAGCTCCTTCTAGCCTATAAAAGAAGGGGTAGGGGTACCATTTGGAGGAGGAAAATTATAGCAAAGAAACTCTACCCAATTGTCGATTCCATTTGTCCCAACCCTTTATCCTTTCCTCAAGCCTAAGGAGAATTAACGCAAAGCAGTTGGAGGACAAAGAAGAGGAGGAGCCCAGGATCAAGATCAAGGAACGGTGGCCAGTCTCAACATTGATTGTAAGTTGATTTATTTTGAAAATAATAAAATAATATTTTTCCCGTCCCAATGCATGAGTTATCTATGATTTGTTTAATTTATGCTTAATTTCTAACCCTCAAGTAGAAAATTAGCATGCATGCGTATTGTTTTGTCTTGATTGGAGGATTGTCTTTGGAAGGAGCGGCATAAGCAAGCGGGCAAAGCGCAACAGAGGATATACACCAAACATCAGTAAAAAGGTTAGTAGTTCCTTTCCATGCATGTATGTGAAAAAGGGGTTTTATGTTTTGGGTGGTAGGTTAGAAGTGATTTATTCACAGTCATAATCTGCATGTAAGTCTGACCCTAGTTTGCTAGTCCGTAGGGTATTTTTCCCCAGTATGGTACATGGTTGGATGCACTTTTTTATGGTATAGTTTGATTACAGGTTGTTTGGTACAGGTTGGTGCATGGTTGATGCACTTGTTTATGGTACAGGTTGATTACAGGTTGAGGTACAGGTTGATGCATGGTTCAGGTTTATTCTTACAAGTTTACAGTGGTATATCTTACAGTGATAGTTTGACAGTGGTTCCATCATTCTACTTCTACTTCAGGGTGGTTGGACAGGGCAAGGACAGGTGGTTGTATCCACCTTCTGGTTGTAGCCGAAGAACATAGGGGGTTGTAGCCTCCTTTTGGTTGTAGCCAGAGAATTGTGGAGTTGGATATTCCCTCAAGTTGTATCCTGAGAAACTAGGGGGTTCGAGCCTCCTTCCAGTTCTAGATGGAAAACAAAGGAATTTGGTGCTTCCAATGAATGTAATTCTTCAAGACATATAAGAAAAATCATTATGTGGTTTTATTTCAGTTTGGGTTTCCATGTAAAACATTGGTGTACTGTGTATGTGTATGATTGTTCATTTGTTCATTGTTCATTATTGGATGATAATTCTACATTGATATAACACTTGGATTATTTGGTTAAAAAGGATTATAATTGCTCTATCACTTATTCAACCCCCCCCCCCTATTAGTAATCCAACAATTGGTATCAGAGCAGGTTCCTTCAAAAATCAGTTTAACCACTGAACGGTAGATCATGGAGAGCAACAACTTGTATAAAAATGGAATACCATAGTTTGATGGACATTTTTTTGGAGCATAAGGATGAATACATATATATAGGGACATGGATTTGAAATTTGGCAATCAATTATAGATGGATACACAACCCCAACAGTTCTACAATCAAATGACAAAGCAATGAAACACGGTCAGAATAATTCCAAAGCCACAAATGCACTTTTGAACGGTCTTAGTGAAATGGTATTCACCAAAGTTTCACATTGTAAATCTGCCAAAGAGATTTGGGACAAGCTTCAAAATATTTATGGAGATTCAAAAGTCAAATCAACAAAGTTTCAAACTTACAGAGGTCAATTCAAACAACTAAAGATGAAGGAAGATGAGAATATTGCAGCCTACTTCTTACGAGTTGATGAAACAATGAATGCAATCATAGGATTGGGAGAAGAAATTGAAGAATCTATAATTGTTCAAAAGGTACTAAGATCTCTTCCTATGGGATTTGACGCTAAGATATCGGCACTAGAAGAAAGATCAGATCTAAAATAAATAAGAATAGATGAACTTCATGGAATATTCACAGCATCTGAAATGAGAACTGAACAAGAAAATCCAAATGTAAAAGAAGCAGCCTTCAAAGAATCTAAAATATCAAAGAAAAAGGAAAAGAAACAAGAATAACATAACAGTAACAATGACGTCTTAGAAGATGATGAAGAAGTGGCCAACTTCGTCAATCGACTGAAAAAGGAAACTGACGGTGGGTATAGAGGTAAGATTCCTTTAATTTTTTTTAATTGTGATGGTATTGGTCATTTTTCTAACAAATTTCCTCTTAATAAAAAGAAAAATGATGAAGGTTACTCAAAAGGAAACAAACATATAAAGGACAAATAACTACAAAGTAATTTTTCAAGAAGAGATTATGCACCAAAGAAGACATGCCATCATCAGATGAAGATGAAGTCAGTGACAGTGAGACAAGAAGATTTCTATTCGTGGTAGTAGAAGACTCTGATAAACAATAGTTTGAATAAGAATATGAAGAACCTGAAGAATAATATGAAGAATTCGAAGAAGAAATTTAAGAGGAAAAAGTTGACTACCGATAAGAATTGATGTGTGCCATAGAAGTTATTAGAAGAGAAAAGAAGAAAAATAAGAAACTACAAGCACAAATAGACAAGAAAGAAGATACTCAAGAACTAGAACAAATGATCACAAAATTGAAGGTTCAAATAGAAGAAGATAAAAGAATTGAAGAAGCACTCAAAGAACAACTAGAATAAAAGGACAGGAACATTGGAAATTTGGAAGCAGAGATTGTCACATTAAGAAAGGATATTCAAAAGAAAAATATGCAGAATAGCTCAAATGTTTTGGATGACATTATCAACAAAAAAAAATAACATCTTGACAAGTTTGGACTTGGATACAATCAGACAGAAAAGGGATCAAACTCCAAAACAACAAAGAAAGAAACATATCCAAAAAGCTATGCAAAAACAATCAAAGGGGATAGGAATATATACAAGGAATATTACAAGGACACTCCTCCACCGAGAAGATTTAGATTTCAGAATCAACAACATACATATAGGCCTCAAGAAGAAGAAGGATTCATAAGAGCACCTCCTTTCAGAAGATCTTCAACTCCTAGGTATCAAACTATATTTTTTGGTTTATGTTATTCATGTAATAATTTTGAACACAAAGTTTTGAATTACAAAGCTAACAACAGGAACATAAACAACTTTGAAAGTCATACACATAAGGGTTATCCAAGAAGGCCTGGTGAAAAATAGAGAAGAAGTTACATCAGGTTTGAATCTTTGAGCACTGAAGTGGAATGTTAAAAATGTAACAACTTTGGACACATGGCCAAAGATTGAAGAATGACAATACCTCTTAGAGAATCACAATAGAATAACAACAGTCACAGACAAGAACCTCAGAAAAGGGCATGGATAAGAAATAATAATCAGTATAGCAATGAAGAATGCACACTCACTCTACAAGCTAAGTAGAAGAAACGTGGTTGGTATGTTGACAGTGGTTTCTCAAAACACATGATAGGTGACAGATACAGATTTATTACATTAAGAAAGGAAAGAGATGGATCAGTCTCCTTCGGAAATGATGATTGAGATAAAATCATTGGAAAAGGAACAGTCAGAATTGGGAACAAGAATACAAAGGTAGAAAATGTTCTACTAGTAGAAGATATAAAATATAATATTCTATGTGTGAGTCAAATGTGTGACCAAGGTCATAAAGTTACTTTCGATTCACAAAAGTGTGAGATAAGAAAATAATGTTTAAGAAAATTGATTGCTACAGCTGTAAGAACTTCAAGCAACATATATGTGTTAAGTGAAATTGGAAATGAAAAGTGTTGTCTAGGAAAGGAAGATGAAAATTGGCTATGGTGCAATAGAATGGGTCACATACATTTTGATAACCTTGTCAAAGTTAGCAAAAGAGAATAATTCAGAGAAATGCCCCAAATCACAAAACCAACCAACACTTTATGCAAGCATTGTCAACAAGAAATGCAAACAAAGACCAAGTTCAAATCAAAGGAATATTCAACGACAAGACCACTCGAAATTGTGCACACTGATCTAGTTGGATGAACTACACCAAAGGGTTTAAAAGGTGAGAAATACTTTACGTTAATAGTTGATGATTATACAAGAATGACTGTTGTTTTCTTTCTCAAGAATAAGTCGTAAGCTTTTGAAAACTTTAAGATCTACAAGGAAATGGTTGAAAATGAAATGGATTCAAAAATCAAATGATTGAGATATGATAATGGAGGAGCCTTCACTTGAAAGGAAATTATGGACTTGATCCAGGTGGATATCGGTGGCCACCCACCTTTGTTGACTGGCTCAAAACAGTTTTCTGCCAATTTTGGCAATTTACTATTTTTAGGAGGTTTTAACTTTTGGGGCCATTTTGAGGGCCTAAATGAATGTTTTTCAAGATAGAGGTTCTCAATGATAGCCAAAGGTATTATTGAGCCCCCAAAGTGAATCTCCTCAATGATACCTTTCCAACGAGCTATCATACACCTAAAACAGAGATTGTATGCAAAAGTTACGACCCCGGGAAGTTGATGTACTAACTTACCCAAACGGGGCCCACATGACTTTTGGCGCTTCATCTCCCAGGGTTAGGTTTTTGGATGTCTAAGACTTTTGACATTCCTGTTTATTGTAAAAATTCATTCAGATCCTCATTGTAACCATCTTCTTACGAATGCGAGTAGCCATCACATCTCTTCTCAGAGATAAGTTGCCACCATTCTAGCGAGTCTTTCACTCTGTATTTTTACAGTCTCTGTACATTTCTTTCATTAATAGAAATCGTGTATTACTGCATATCTATGTTTATGGTTGCATCTATGATATATTTATGTTATGTTATTGGATATATGTGATATCTATGTGCATTTATTTATTATATCTCCGCTCTCATTTCGTGCCGAAAATAATCCGGATCAGTGGTATCAAAGCAGGCTGCTCTTGATCATTTTTTTAGTGCATGTCCCTGACAAGGTCCGAGTATAAAAATTTGGGTCTTGAGCTTGTCTCTCTTGAATACAATCTCTCTCGCACACCCAAGAAACCCTCAATGGAGGAAGAAAATAAAAACGACGGAGCAGACAATTCTATCAATCTGTTGCTTGAGCAAGCTCTCACGCGACAGAGGGACGAAATGATGGAGAATTTTTCCCACATCCTTCAACACCTGCCAATAGCATCAGGAACATATTCATCAAGTGGCCACTTTGGAGGCACCTTGACTTTAAAGGTACAAGTTAATTTTGATATTCCTATATTTGAAAGACAGATAGATGCAAAAGCCCTAGAAAAATGGTTAAATCTGCTAGAAGGTTATTTCTATGTTCACAATTTTTCCAACAAAGAAAAGATCACCTTTGCACTCCTTAAATATCTCCCTCGTGTCAAACATTGGTGGGAAACTTACTGGGAGAAAAGTTCCATAGAGGAGTCTGGAATATATGGGGTCGATCCCACTTGGGATTTTTTTGTGGATGCGGTAAAGGAACAGTATTACCCTATTGGCAACTATGAGGACCAGTACATGAGATGGACCACACTGCGACAAGAAAGGGGCCAAGTAGTTTCGGATTTCACCAATACCTTCCATACGTTGCATACCAAGCTGGGTATCAAAGACTTTGAATGACATTTGGTTCTGAAATACTGTGGGGCTCTACACAGATACATCCAAACTAAAATCGATTTTTTGGACATCTCATCACTCGGTGCTGCTTATCGATATGCTATTAAAATTGAGCAGAAATTTAAGCACCAGAACAAATGGGAGTTTGGGTCTGCAAATCTGCAATAACCAAAGTATGACAAAGACAACCCTAACAAACAGTCTCCCAAAAACCAATCCAAGACACAAGAAAAGAAGGGTCACAGGAAAACAAAGAAGGACACTAGAAAATGGTACGATTTCCACAAAATCCCTTGGCACAACACCGATGAATGTTGCTCAAAACAGTCATTGGTGGTCGAGATCAAAGACAAGGAGCTGAACCCTAATTTAGAATTTGAATCTGAAAATACTGGTAAAGGACAGATCATTGATGCAGACCCCACTGTTATTGTCGTGACCACAACAATTCAACCAGAAGAACCAACAGATCCTAAAGAGGGGGAGCGCCTTTTTCATTCACAGATGTGGGTGAAGGGGACCCCGCTACATTTTATTGTTGATAGAGAAATCCAGAAGAACCTCATCTCAGTAGAGGTTGTCAAACAATTGGGATTGTCAATAACACCACACCTGCATCCATACAAAATTGGGTGGCTTCGCCAAGGATGAGATCTTAATGTCAGCCAGCAATATTGATTGTCATATGGCATCCAACCCTTCAAGGATGAGGTATTATGTGATGTTTCCCTACTGTATGTCTGTGATGTTCTCTTGGGCCAGCCATATATGTGGAAGCACCATGCTATTTATGAGTCTCGACCTCGTAGTGTCAATGTCACTTTGGGGGGTCATATCTACCGAATACCAGAGGTAGTTCCCACTACTGTTCCACCTAAAAAGTGTCGCAAAGTAGTATCTCATACTACAAAATTTAGCTTCTTCACAATCTGTTCAAAAGGAGAACAGAAGGACACTGCAACCACTACAGCCTCGCCCCAAGCACCTTCTATCCCACAGAAGCAGGTCGACAAGGCTGCAACAAAATGCAAAGATTCCTTCTGCACAATGTCCTCTCATGTAGCCTGACTTGTTGAACAGCCTCAACCTCAACAGGTTCATGACAGATTTCCACAAACTGAGCAGCGCGACGTCTCCAGTAAGACAAACAGCTCACCAAGATGTAGATTCAACAAACTCTTTCCCCCCCCCCCCGAAACTCAATGCAATGGAAACCATTTCTTCCTAAGGAGGGAGGATTGATCTAGGTGGATATCGGTGGCCACCCACCTTTGCCGACTGGCTCAAAATATTTTTCTGTTAATTTTGGCAATTTACTATTTTTAGCAGGTTTTAACTTCCAAGGCTATTTTGAGGGCCTAAATAAAGGTTTTTTGAGATTGAGTTTCTCAATTATATTCAAAGTTATAATTGAGCCCCCAAAATGAATCTCCTCGACGATACCTTTCCAACGAGCTATCATACGCCTAAAACGGAGATCATATGCAAAAGTTACGACCACGGGAAGTTGATGTACTAACTTACCCAAACAGGGCCCACATGACTTTTGGTGCTTCATCTCCTAGGGTTAGATTTTTGGATGTCTAAGAATTTTGACATTCCTATTTATTGTAAAAAGGCCTTCAAATCCTCATTGTAACCATCTTCTTGTGAATGCGAGTAGCCATCACATCTCTTCTCAGAGATAAGTTGCCACCATTCTAGCGAGTCTTTCACTCTGTACTTTTATAGTTTGTGTACATTTATTTCATTAATAGAAATCGTGTATTACTGTACTTTGTGTTTATGGTTGCATCTATGATATATTTATGTTATATTATTAGATATACACGATATCTCTGTGCATTTCTTTATTATATCTCCGCTCTCATTTCATGCCAAAAATAATCTGGATGAGGACTACTGCAATAGTTAAGGAATAAAAATGCAATTCTTCATTGCTAGGACACCTCAATAGAATGGAGTCGTTGAAAGAAAGACCATGACAGTACATGAAATGGCTTGAATAATGTTAATGGATTCTAAATTGATAGATATATTTTGGACACAGACAATGCATACAGAATTTCACATTCAAAACAGATTAATTCTCAGAAACAACACTGACAAAACTCCCTATGAGCTATGGAAAGGAAGACCAACAAATGTGAATCACTTCAGAGGTTTTGGAAGCAAATACTACATCAAAAGAAAAGATGGCAGAATGGGAAAGTTTGACTCTCTTGTGGACAAAGGAGTACTTGTTGATTACTCAAGTACAAGGAAAGCATACAAGTGTTACAATTTGAGATTGAACAAAGTTGTGGAAAGCATCAACATAACAACTGATGAAACAAGTAGACCAAAATCAAAGGAAGAAGAAAATGAATCAATGGAAAAGCCTTTCGAAGAAGAAGCAGAATATGAAAAAGAAGTAGAATATGAAGATGAAGAGAATCCGACAGAAATAGAAGAGCAAGTTCAACAAGTGTCTCCAAAGACACCTAGCAGACGAGTATAGAAGAATCATCCTTCAGATCAGATTATCTAAAACAAAGAGGCAGTAGTTGAGACTAGAAGAAGAATTTGTGCATCATAACAAACACACCTATCACTTGTATCTACAATTGAACCAAACTTTTTTGAAGAATCCAACAAGGATGAATTTTGGAATAAGGCCATGGATGAAGAATTGGATCAAATAGAGAAAAATGATACTTGGGAATTGGTTCCAAGACCAAAGAATAAGAATGTGATCGGCACAAAATGGGATTTTAGGAATAAATTGAATGAATATGGAAAAGTTACAAGGAACAAAGATAGATTGGTATGTAAAGGATATGCACAAATTGAAGGAATTGACTTTGAAGAGACATTTACCCCAATTGTCAGAATGGAAGCAATCCATTTTCTTTTAGCTTATGCATTCTCCAACAATATTAAAGTGTATCAGATGGACGTAAAATCATCTTTTCTGAATGGGGAACTTGAAGAAGAAGTCTACATTGAAAAACCATAAGGATTTCAATTGTCAGAGAACGCATATTATGTGTGTAAATTAAAGAAGGCATTGTATGGTCTAAAGCAGGCTCCTAGAGCACGGTACTCTAGACTGGATAAATATCTACAACAAAGGGTTCAGAAAATGAAGTTCAGACAACAACCTCTACATCAAGGTAAGTCAAGGTAATATTTTATTAATTGAATTTTATGTTGATGATATTATTTTTGGGAGTGATGATGATAGGTAAAGCCAAAAATTTGCAAAGGATATGTAGAATGAATTTGAAATTTCATTACTTGGAGAACTATCCTTCTTTTTGGGACTTCAGATATGTCAAAGCAACCAAGGAATTTTTATTTCTCAAACCAAGTATATCAAATAAATGTTAAAGAGGTTAGAATGGAAGATTGCAAACCAGTTATCACTCCCATGCAAACCAGTTGTAGGTTAAAAAAAGATGATGATTCAAAGTCTACATATTAGAGGCAATATAGGTCAATGATTGGCAACCTACTATATGTGACAACATCCAAACCAGATGTAATGCAGGAAGTTGGATAGGTGGAACGATTTCAAGCAACACCAAAGGAATCACATGTATTAGCAGTGAAGAGAATTTTTAGATATCTCAAAGGAACAAAAGAGTTTGGATTATGGTATCTGAAAGAAAATGATCTATCTCTTATTTCCTACACAGATGCAAATTGGGCAGGTTGTATTGGTGAACGACGAAGCACTAGTGGAGAAACATTCTACTTGGGTGAGTGTTTAGTATCATGGCTAAGTAAGAAACAATCATCAGTATCTCTATCTACAGCTGAGGCAGAGTATATTGTAGTAGCAACATGTTGTACATAGGTTATTTGAATGAAAAAAACTTTAACAAATATACAGGTTGAGTATGATGAGTCCATTCCAATCTATTCTGATAATACAAGCACCATCAGTATCTCAAAGAACCTGATGATGCACTCCAAGACTGAGAACATTCCAATCAAGTATCACTTTCTATGGGAACAAGTTGCAGAAAATAACATCAGAGTTGAGTATGTGGGCACAAAAGAACAAGTGGTAGACATCTTTAAAAAACCACTTCCATGGAAATCCTTTGAGTATCTTCGTCGGAGACTTGGAGTTATTTCTACTCCAAAATGCATCCTTATGAATGCTTATATTATATGTCCTATATGTACACAAGGAAGAACCATAAAGAGGAAAGTTCATTCAGGGGGAAAATCCCTGGATGGAAATATACCTTTGCCATTGATGACAAAGGGAGAGAGATTCATCAGATGCAGAGGACAGAGGCATGGTTCCAGGAGGAGAAATGGTCACAGCGATGCAAAGGATAGAGACATGTTTCAAGGGGAAGCATGAGTGATATGACTTCAGTATTGCATGATATAATTTCAAGTTTTGCATCAAAGTGTTTCCATCAATGCCAAAGGGGGAGATTGTTGATTAAGGTTGGTTGTCATTTATGTCAACCCTTGAACAAGTCCCAATAGCAAAAAGGTTTGGGTAACAGACCCAATGTTTTTTTAAGTAAATATGACTCATTATTATCTTTTCATGGTTTGTAATAAGTACAAATGGATGAACTCCAAAGTGGTACCCTTATGGTGAAAGCCCTCACAGGAAGATGCTTTGTGGATTGAGTTATCCTAGAAGTATGGTTAGATAAACCATGCTTATTTATGGAATAATGAGATTATGGTCAGTGTATTTTTCAGTTAAACTATCCTCTATGGACAGTTCTTATCATGCCATTTCTGGTGGTATGTGGAATGTCACATAACTCCTCCCTGTTATAGAGTTATGGCCATAAGAAGTTGGAGAACCCAGGTTTGGGTAATGGACCCAAGTTTATTTGATGGATAATGGTATGAGTTTTAATATATTTTCAGGTAATACTATTCCGTATGGATATTAAATTTCATTCCATTTCTAGTGGTATGTGGAACGTCACATAACTCCTCATGGTTTGAGAGTT
>ML807962.1:166905-206105 GCA_009831015.1 Picea engelmannii
TCTTGTAACACATCACCTGTTACATTTGCTTCCTGATTTCTCTCCTGTTGTCCATCTCTTTGTTTCTTTGGAGCTATGCAGTCTTTCTTCAGATGTCCTTTCTTCCCACAATTCCAACACTCTATCTTTCCAAGTCTGGATTTGGATCTGCCCTTCCTAGAATTTCCACGATTTCCTGTGCCCTTTTCTCTATCCTTTTGTCTTCCCCTATTCTCCATGTTCAACGCATTTCCTGATGTCTCACCTTTGCTTTTCCGTCGTATTTCCTCACTAAGGATAACACCAACAACATCATCAAATTTTAAAGTATTTGAACCAGAGACAGAGTTACTTACAGCCATGATCACAAGATTAGAAGAGCCCTAACCTCATCATCAAAGTCCACTTTTACTTAACTTAGTTGATTAGTAACCATATTAAATTCATTTAAATGATCTGCAACAAACCCACCTTCTGACATCTTCATATTAAATAATGTCTTCATTAGAAATAATTTATTCGACATCGAGGGTTTTTCATACAATTTGGCCAATGCATCCATCAAACACTTCGTTGTCTTTTCTTTCAAAATATTGAAAGCCATTGATGCTGCCAAGCTCAGTCGTATTGTTCTTAGAGCCTTTCTGTCAAGAATATCCCATTCTTCGTCCTTCATGGCCGCCGGCTTCTTTGCTACTCCACTCAATGGTAGGAATAGATCATTCTGATATAAATAGTCTTCCATCTGTATCTTCCATAACTGGTAGTTTTGGCCGTTAAATTTCTCGACCCTAAACTTTCCATCTTCCGACATTTCTTCCACTCGAACCAGGAACCCTCTTTTCCTACGAGTTACCTTACACTCTGTTACCAGTTGTTAGATAAATAGGACCGCGGAGCAATAAAATAAAACAAATGCAGAAACAAGACATAGAAGACACACAATACAAGAGAGACACAGAGTTACGTGGTTCACCTAGTGTGGGCTACGTCCACCAGAGAAATTGCCAGGTCCTTCCTTTATTATTATCCAGCATATGAAGGGATACAACCTACAACAAAACTCGTTGTAACTTCCTCTTCTTTCTCTCACAGTCTCCTCTCTCAGAATACAATATTCACAATCATCCATAGCTGCAATACATTTCCCTCATAAAAGAGGGTTGCCTTCTAGGGAGAAAACCCTAACATAATCTCTACCGTTAGATCTACGACCTTATAATAAACGGTCCAGATTTACAATGAAATTACAATATACTTTTACAAGGAAATTTTTTCTTCAAGGGTTTCGCCCCCAGACCCCCCATCCGGGGGGATAGCCCCCTGGACCCCGCAGAGGGGGTACCCTCCCTCTGCACTCCCTTGCGTGGAAGAGTGTACATAAGTCTGGGGTGTAAAAACTTCATGGGGTATAAACACGGCTGAAAGCAAGGACCTCTGAATCAGGAAGATAATCAAGCTCCACAACCAACAGGGATCCCCTCATAGTGCATGTAGTGGGGGATTTGTCTGAACTTATGTTAGGAAAAACCCAACCTATTAAATATGGCGACCTAGGAAACCCTACAGTCATTGTCAAAATTGGACAGACATCTATCCCCCATGTGTCATTCGACTTAGGGGTGGAAATTAACATCATGCCAATAGAAACTACATATTTACTGCAACTTAGAACACAAGTCCGACCTACTCCTATAGTTCTCAAATTAGTTGATCGTTATACCATTAGACCAGAAGGAGTAATAGATGATTTAGTCATTTCCATGGATTCATGGGAGTATCCTGCTAATTTTGTCATTTTGCAACCTAAAACCTGTTTGGGGGACCACCCTCTAATTCTGGGAAGACCATGGTTAGCTACAACTGATGCTTTCATTGGTTGTAGATCTGGTTCCATGACCATATCTGATGGTTATAACACAAAAAAGTTGACCCTGTATCCTCATGCTACACCTAGTGTCGAACCTGAAAATTCTTTATGGATGGACATTGAGGATGAAAGTGCTATGCCTGTGTTAACCATAGGAAAATCCCTAAGTTTCAAAGACGAGACAGAGGACGAATTAATAAACTTCGTTATCTGTGTCTCCTCTATCTTTACACGGAACACACACCACCAATTGATTAGATTCTTCGACCCCATCATCCAGGAATACATGAGCTCACAAATGTTCTCAGAAACCACTAAAAATCAAAATGATTCAGTTGTAACAACAACCGTTGTAACAAAAAATGTTGTAACAAGTTACAATAGAATATGAAACAACTGAATTGTTTCTTAAAGTCAGTTCCAAGAGCACCGATGTAGAAATTGAACCTGGAAAAACCCTGAACATCAATTCTGATCTATCCACTGCTGAAACTCGCCGATTGATGAAATTATTGATTGAACATAAAGAAGCATTTTCCTGGGATTACATGGATATGAAAGGCATTTCCTCTAAAATATGTACCCACCATATATACATTAAAGAAGAATTCCAACCCATTTTCCGACCCCAAAGGAGGATGAATCCAAACCTTAAATAAATTGTTAAAGAGGAACTCCAGAAACTTCTCAATGTTGATTTCATTTACCCTATATCAGACAGCGAGTGGGTCTCAACATTGGTTATTGTTCCTAAAAGGAATGGAAAATGGAGAGTCTGTGTAGACTATAGAGCCCTGAATAAAGCCATGTAGAAGGATCATTTCCCTCTTCCATTTATTGATCGGGTTCTAGATAACCTAGTTGGGAAAAAAATTTCTCTTTCTTAGATGGATTCAATGGCTATAACCAAATAAAAATTGCTCCACAGGACCAAGATAAGACCACTTTTACCAACCCTTGGCGTACATTTTCTTACAAGGTTCTCCCATTTGGCTTGTGTAATGCACTAGCGACCTTCTAGATAGCTGTAATTGGTATTTTTTCTGATATGGTGAATGATTGTATGGAGATATTCATGGATGACCTTACACCTTATGGCATTGATTTTAATGAAGCCTTGGATAATCTGGAAAAAGTGATGAAAAGATGTATACAGTATGATCTTTCTTTAAGTATAGAAAAGTGCCATATGATGATGAGCAAAGGAGTAGTGTTGGGACACTTCATTTCTTATGCAGGAATTCAGGTAGATCTGGCCAACATCCAGCTAATTTTGGATATTCCAACTCTGTCAACTCAGAAAGAGGTAAGAAGTTGTTTAGGGCATGCTGGCTATTAAAGAAGATTCATTAAAAAAAATTCCAAACTGGCTTCCCCCTTTTTTTTCTATTAACAAAATATGTTGACTTTCGTTGGAATGACAACTGTGAATTGTATTTTACAGATATAAAACAAAAATTGTCCACAAATCCCATTTTGAGAGGGCCCAATTGGGCTCTTCCGTTTCACATTTCTTTAGATGCCTCAGATACTACAATCGGTCCAGTACTAGGGAAACATGAATACAAAGAGCCCTATGATATCTATTATATCAACAAGAACATGGCTCCTACTGAATTAAATTATACAGTTACTGAAAGAGAATTCTTAGCAATAGTTTATGCAATCAATAAATTCAGGCATTACATTAGTGGATATCCTACTTTTATTCATATTGATCATACAACAATTAAATATCTGATGAATAAACCTATCACTAATGCTCGAGTAACAAGATGGTTGTTACTACTACAAGAATTTGACATCACTATAGTAGATAGACCAAGAAAAGAAAATGTGGTTGTTGATTTTCTCTCAAGATTACATATAAATGATGATAATTTACCTGATGATGATTCCTTTCTATATGAACATTTGTTTGCAGTATCTGCTCACTCACCTTGGTATGCAGACATTTCTAATTATTTGGTTGCAGGGAAGGTACCTCCCCATTTATCTCCTCGAGAAAGAAGGAATATTATTCAGAAGAGTGCTCGGTATAGTTGGATAGGAGGATACCTTTTCTACATAGTCCTGAATCAGGAAATCAGAAGATGTGTAAGGGATGATGAAGTGTATGATCTGCCAAAGGCTTTCCATGATGGCCCTTGTCGGGGTTGTTTTACTGATAAAAGGACTGGGCATAAAATTTTAAGGATGTGCTATTTTTGGCCCACCATATTTCAAGATGCCAAGAAATACGTTCAAACTTGCGACAATTGCCAATGAATGGGTCAGCCAAATCATAGGGATGAGATGCCTCTCCAACCTTATGTAGTGTTAGAGCCTTTTGAGAGATGGGCCATGGATTTTATAAGTTCCATTAACCCACCTTCTAATCAAAAAGTATATATATTGGTCTATACAGATTACATGACCAAGTGGGTTGAGGAAAAAACACTCATTAAGGCCTCAGAAAAATCTGTCTTAGCATTTCTGTTCGAAGATATCTTTGTTAGGTTTGGAGTTCCTAGATAATTAATAATTGATGGAGGACCCCCTTTCACATCACATAAAATTGAAGTCCTACTCAGTAAATATCATGTTTTACATAGAATAGCTTCTCCATACCATCCACAAGGCAATGGCCAGGTGGAAAGTACCAACAAAGTTATCGAAGCCATTCTTACAAAAACAGTGAAAGAACATCACCGGGATTGGACAGATAGATTTCATGAAGCTCTATGGGCTTACCAAACTACATGGAGAAAGACAACTAGTTTTTCTCCTTACGAGTTGGTATATGGAAAACCCCTTGTTTTTTCCATTGAATTTGAAATCAAAACCTTAAGAATTGCATCAGCAATCAACCTTGACTTGACTATGGAACAGAAGGCCAGACTGCAGTAGCTCAATGAGCTTGATGAAAATATTTTGGATGTTATTCATCAAACCTTGGTGATTCAACAACAGAGAAAAAAATGGCATGACCAAGTCATGAAGAAGAAATTATTCTAGAAAGGAGATTGGGCTATGTTGTATGATTCACACTTTAAAGAATTTCAGGGTAAGTTGTGTACATGATGGCTAGAACCTTATGAGGTAGACATTGTTTTTCCCAATGGGACAGTCAGGTTTATCACTATTGATAGATCTGATACACATTTACATGCAAATGGTCATCACCTGCGCCTGTATCAGCGTCCACTATCCAAGGAAGAATTCAAATCTAGATGTTCAGCCGATACAAGTTATCAATTGTTAAAAGGAATGGAGTTGGCTCCTTCCCTTTCTCAACCTTAGGACTTATTTTTCTCAGACCTTGTATATAAATAAACTTGACAAAATTTAAATTTCTCTGTTTTTGTTTGATTGTGTTTACTATGCTAATAAATTCATCCTTGAAGGATATCAGGCAGTTTTTGTGTGTGCAGGTGAATTGATGAACAATAGTGATGAATACAGAGAAGGAGACAAACGATTAGTTGATGGAAGTTGAAAAAATTCCTAAAAACTAAGTGATGCAGTATTCAGCTGATTTTCCTGCTGTTACACCCTTTTCCGACAAATTGGTCAATTTCCATGTTGTTACACCCATTTCAGACAAATTAGACGATTTCCTACTGTTACACCCTTTTTCGACAAATTGGCTGATTTCCATGTTGTTACACCCATTTCAGAAAAATTGGTTGATTTCTTTTTGTTACACCCTTTTCTGACAAATTGGCCAATTTTCCTGTTGTTACACTCTTTTCTGACAAATTGGACGATTTCCTGTTAATACACAATTTTCCAATAAATTGGTCAATTTTCCTGCTATTACACCCTTTTCAGACAAATTGGTCGATTTCTTGCTGTTACACCCTTTTCCAATAAGTGGCCAATTTCCCTACTGTTACACCATGGTCACTTTTCACGTGGTTACACCATTTTTTTTTTACCATCTCATTTGTTGTTACACCTACCTCTGCCATTTTAGATGAAGTACTTGCTAATACACTGATCATTGTTATTCTTTCTTTCCACTTCACTCTTTCTTTTTCGCATTTCTGCCAAATAGTGCTACTCCAACTCTACACTCTTTACATGCTACGGCACCACTTATTTGTTCATACTGCAACTATCTTTTTCTACCTTCTCTAAGAGAAAGTGTTGTTTCATCATTACTTGACTTCACATACGGTGACTTCCAACTGATTATGTCCATAAAGGACTCCATATCTTCTCTAGTTGTCATATCGTCAATTATCACACTATCCTTCATCATGTCAGCTATTTCATGCAAATTAGATGGCGGTTGGATAGCGTGATCACTCTGCAAGATAGTTATGTGCGATAAGATATGAGGTACGTGACTAATCCTACGTGTTAAATTAATGAATATATAAAAGCACGCTTTCCCGTTTTCTCACCACTTGTGCTAAATTGATCCACCTGGAGCCAATTTAATTAGTTGGGTGGGGGGAATCGAAATCTAGCCGTCCAAACGATATTTTATACTCACCTTCACCACCTTTTCGACTACACTTTTTTTTTTGTTGAGACACTGTATTCTACATGCAAACCATGTTCAAACCAGTTGCGTTTTTGGTTTAGGTGCTAGTCTCTCCTCCTACATGCCTATTAGACTCTCAAGCAAACATAATGGGAGGATCAGTTGTGAGGTATGAGCCTGAAAATTTGGACACTTTGCTATTAGATCAAGAGGTCTACCAAATATTTCTCCAAGCCAACTGGATATCCTATTTTAAGAAGCTGCAGGGATTTAATGAGGATGAGGTATTGGAGTTTAGTCAAAATCTCACCGAAGGATATTCAATAGTGAATGGGGTAAGGATTCTAGTCTCAGAAGAAAGAATTGTTGTTGTCACAGGGTTGCCAACAATAGGAGACCAGTGGTTTAACCAAAAAACACATCTTCCGAATTCTCAGAAATATTTCCTCGCCAATAATGAGCAAATTCGAACAAAAGGCCAAGGTACGGATGTCAATTCCTTACCAAATCCATGGGGGAAAGTTGCAGAGTTCGTCAAAAGGTTCATTACTTGCAAAGGTAGGTACCAAGTTGTTTATTTTTCTGATTTCATCTTATTATCACATCTACGACATCATAAATTCATAAACATTCCTTATTTTCTCCTCCATTCATTGAAAAACATGGCTCATTTTGTAAAAAAATCCAAAAACCCCAAGAACTATCTTTCTAATCACAGATTCATCGGACTATTAATTCAAAAATGTATGGTCATTTCCAATAACCCATTACCTGTTGTAGTATACTAGCCACCTTCTATACCTGCAGATATGCTTGGGCCTCTTCCCGAGTCTCTGCCCTCGGCTGTAATAACAATCCAAACCCCTACTATCGTTGCCCGTAAGACGACCCAAAGAAGTAAACACACAACCCATGACCATCCTAGAACCAACCAAACAAGCCTTGATGGAGGTGAATTGACACAGCCTATGCCTCTGATTTCTCAAAATGAGGAACAACCAGTTACTACACTGAGCCATGCATCCCAGCCCTTTTCCGCGACAAATGTTATTGAAAAATTAACCCCTGCTCCTAAACAAAGAACCCCTATTCCTATATATGGATCACCTAGAAAGTGCACAAGGTCAGAACGATCCACTACAGTAGCAAGTCTGACTACCCCTTCTATTGTTGCACCAACAGAGCCACCTATTGCTACAACCATTGTTCCAATCCCTACTATCACTATCGGTATATTATCTCAGAAAAGAAAACGTCCAATCAAGGGAAAATGTCGGAAAGACCTTGACCCAATTATATCAGTAGCAACTCAAACACCTTCTGTTGTTGTGACAGAGAAATCTACAAATATACGTATACCAAGTTTTACTTTGTGCCCAGAACTGCAAGTAACTATTCTCTCAATTCAGACTAAATGTACTCCAATCGTAGCAGAATCATCGACTCCATTTGATGATTTTGTGCATCATATGTCAAGTAACGATGTCCAAATCATAACAGAACTAGGTATACCTGAATTTCCTACTTGTGTGGTTGAGGAAGAACAACCTGTTCCTCCTCCAGCAATGAAGAAGAAAGCCTCTTCTTTCATTTCTATTTTACCTCGGAGAAAAAAAAAGTCTACCAGCTTTGCAGACGCAGTAATTGGATGGAAAGATATGGAATAGGCTATTCCTATTCTTTGTCCATTATCCTCTACGATTGATGAAGAGACTGTCACACAAGAACCAGTCTCTTCCAGTGAACTAAGAGTGCCAGTAGACACAGCTACAAACAATGGGACTGGTATACAATAACAACTCAGGAAAGATGAAGTTATTCCACAAGAACCAGCTGTCCAAGACGAGATTGTTCCACAAGAAGCAGTCATGACAGACCAGTTGTTACACAAGAAAAAACTATTCCACCATAAACAACTATTGACATTATAACTTCTCCACAAGAACCAGTTAAAAGTAATGTTGAGGATGTACCACTTGCCCAACTGTTTTCCCAAATAGAGAGAAAAATAGGGACTACAGAAAAATCCAAAATTGCTGCACTCATAATAGAAAATGAAAGCCTCAAAGCAGAGTTGCATACCTTGAAATAGGAATTGGAGACAACTCGACAGAAGAATCCAAAAGGGATTACTTTGGACATCCTAGCACTGACAAAAGTTGTTATGGACAGAAATAAAGAACTCATGTTCTTTGAGTGTGGAAACATATACTTTGAGGCAGGTTATAATATAGTAAAAGTGTCGATTGTTGGAGGAATAGAAACTCTCTCACTCAAGACTGAACATGCACTTACTGCTACACATAAAACATCACAACTAATGAGATATCAACATCATAAGGAAAATGTTAGTTTACCAACAACTTTCAAACAAGAACCTTTGTTTCCCTCACGATTTGTTAGTCAAGAAACTCAAATTGATTATGTTCTTCAAGACAAAGCAACTCAGACAGATTGTTGACACCACATATTTTCTTTTTAACACAACATTTTTCCATACAGGGACTTATCAATTTATTTTAGCAGTTTTTCACTGGAGGATCCAGTTCCCTAATTCAACTACAAAGTAAGGTTTGACTGTGTTTTGCACGAGGACATGCAATGTCTTTAGTTGGGGGCATGTTAGGACCTAGAAATATCCCTTTTTCATCACATCTTTTTCCTATTCAACCTTATCATCTCTAAGCTAATGCCTACTATAATGTGTGCTAAGACTTTTTTTTCCCAAGGTATGAATCATTTATCTTGCTTTTATATTTTCATTTACTTAGCATGTTTGATTGGTAACGTTCACATGTTTTACCCATAAAATGATTCAACTAGTGATTGAAATGAATAGAACAACCAAGTCTTAAAGAATGATCGTTGTTGTTACACCAATTGTTACAGCTATGCGCCAAACTTGGAAGTTGTTATAGCTATGCGCCAATATTGGAAGTTGTTACAACTATGTGCCAATCCTGGAAGTTGTTACATGACTTCTAAAATAGGTGCCACTGATTCTACTGTTACATGACTACTGCAACAAATACCACAGATCTTAAAAGTTGCTACACCTTCTGTTACATGTTTCAACTTACAAGATTAGTTCTAAATCTTATATTAATGATATCATACAAACAGCTTGAGAATCGGGGATTCTCAAGGCTGTTCTAATTTTGTTCTAACTGAATGACTTTGACTTTAAATAGTAGATATTTTGTAATCAAAGGGACAGATTCTGACTGTGAGAAAGTGAATTGAAGTAAAGCTTATTGTACACAACATTTTGGCAAATCAATAGAAGAGTGGATTGAATTTCTTTAGCAGACTGTAGCCTATTTCTTTGAGAGGATTTAGTGAGAAGGAAAGGGCCCACCTTCCTCACAGATTCCCCTATGTTTTGAATTCTAGAATAGTTGTTTTAATGTGAATGGTTTATCTGTTAAACAATTCTAGAATACAATTGTTGTTACAGTCTAGTTCCTTCCTGTTAGATGCGCATAAATCTGTCTCATGAGAATTAAAAGTCAATTGTTGAACACTATTGGAGAACTTCTTTCCCTTTTTCTGCATTAGATTAAAATTTTGTTTTCAAGTAAAAGAAAATAAAAGTGTGGATTACTTTCTTGCAATAAGTAGATTTCTTTATGCAATTAGTAAAGAACTTCTTCATGCAAAAGTAAAATAGAAAGTTAGATTAGAGTAGGTAATCTAGAATTCTTATACATTCATCGATTTAGATTTCAATTTGTGATTTCCATTCTATAGAACTCCAGCTATGTCAGCATAATTGTGTTAGTAATATTTTTTGTTTCTTTTTTCGTACTACAATTAGATTAGTGTTTCTTCCATAATCTAGCATAGACTATGCACAATTATCTTGAAATAACAGACTTCCCTAGGTTGACAATTTATATTGAACGCCTTAATTTTCTATTCATTTAGACAATTAAAGTTCCCAACATGAATATGACTTTCTTTCTGGTGCCATACTTCCTCATCTAATACATGGAGAGAAGATTGACGGAATGTTTGGGAACGTGCATCACATTCTTGAAGCTTCCGTTGGTGAGTTCAATCCTTCCTTTGTCCGTGACCTCAATTGGAGAGTTGTCCCCCATCATAATAGGAGAATATTTAAATGAATCCAATGAAGAATAGAATAATTTTGTGGCATCCATGTGATGTGATTCTCTTGAATCTATGATCCAAGCATCAGGAGAGGAATTGATGGAAATTAATGCAAGGCTAGAATTACCTTTCTTGGGATTCTGATATGTTGGATTCTTCTTCTTGGCACCCTCGGGGATGTGATATCCAAGTTTTTTTTTCTGAAGTATTTGAGTCATTGTATATATATATTTTTTCATTCATGTGGATTATGGATGGAATCATTTATGGAAGTATGTGCATTTCTCCCCTTTTCTTTCCTTTGCACATTTGGATCTGGAGGCATGAGATGTGCATGAGATTTAATTTTGTCTTTATATTTTTATTTATGATATTGATGTCTTCCATATTCCACAGTAAGTGCATGCCCCTTTGGGCCTTTGATTTTTCCCATGTTGATGAGCTTGGTTTTCTCTTATGTCAGGGATTTGATAAATTCCTCAAGAGAAGGCATATTCCAGGTGGCTCCAGAAGTGAATTTGATTGAATGGAATGTGGATATGAACAAGGATAATTCAGGACCAATTTTGGAGAGAATGGTGAGAACTATTTGTTTCTCCTCCTTAGATTTATCAACCCTGCAAGATTTGAGTTGCGACAATAAATCCTTGTATTTTGTAAATAAAACTTGGATATTGTCGAAGATTTTTGGATACAATGTGAGAAATTCCACTTATTTCATGTGTCCCCTCATCTCATCCTGTTTTCCAAAGATCCCTTCCCTGGTGGTCCAGGATTCATTGGGGTTTTTACAAGAAGATATGTGAAAAAGGAGATTGGGAGAAATGATACTGCAAATTGTTCTGAATGCTTCATCCATTCAGTTTAGATTCTTGGATTTTTTATATGGATGATGTCCATTATATCTCTGTATTCATGGTTAACATGTACAATCCTCTGATTTGAATATGAATTCTCATATTCTCCTTTCATGCAAATAAGTTGTAAGGTGTAAGAATGACTTCTTTTGGCAATTCCATTTTTCCGCTGTCTTCAATCTTTGGTACCTGCAAAAATAATTTGGTGTATCTTTTCTTAGCAATCCATCGGTTCTAATACCATGTAAAGTTTTTGAACCTTCACAGAATAGATATATATATAAATTATCACACACATTTTGATAGATAAATTGAGAAAGAAGAAGAAAGAGAGAAAGAATGGAATAATTCTCATTAGTCGTAATGAATAATTAATATTTTATACATGATATACTCTGTATAACTCAACCAATGCACACTGGAGGTGAATCCAATGTGCCATATTGGTTTTCTAGAGTAATATAGACACACACCATCAATTACGAGAGTGAACTTCCACCTATTCTAGTCTCTCAGGCAGTTACGGGAGTGAACTTTCATCTATCTGAGTTAACTAGTCTACCAGTCTTCAGTTAACTAAAAGAAATAGAGTGAAGTGAGGAGGATATCAGGGAATCATGGGTAATGCGCTATTATGGTGATTATCCCAAGGAAAATGTGCATTAGCTGGTGATTATCCCAATGTTTCATGGTGACAAAACCAATGTAGCATCTAGACTCCACTCAACTAGTCAAACTGAAGTGAAAATTGAAGAGAATATTCTCCTAGAGGAATGTTCTCCCTAAAATTTAGTAGACTGGATAAAGACTAAATAAAAAAGAAATCCTAGGTGTATGTGAAGTAACTCCAACACATTACACACCGGTGCATCCATATTAATTGATGCACCGATAACATATAATTGTTTTTTATTAACAAAATCTCGAAACACGATGTGGTTAATTTTTCAACGCATCGATGCTTATTATTAATATGTGCAATGGCATTTTTTTGTTTTACAAGCACAATGGGATGATTTTAAAGTTACTTCAACTTTTATTTTCACATAAAGTATTATATTCATCACAAATCATCCTTTAGGATTGTTAGTTATCCTTATCTTATATTCGTTTCGAGTTTATTGACCCATGGTTCATGTCTGTTCGGGTTTCCAACAAAGCCTCTAAGACTATCAGCTCTCCTGGTAAACCAGAAGGAAAAATAGCGCACATGGTGCACTGCATCGTCTCACTCGAGATAGTCTTGATGGGTGGCTACAATACCCATGTGTTTACAACCATGGATTGAGTGACAAATCTGATAACTATGTATTGGGAGTGCTATTGTAACTTGTTAACGCAATATACGATCATCACGATTTATGCAAGACATATAATAACTCATTCATTTAGCACATATATATCTATTGAGATAATAAATAAATACATGCATTCAATCACATAACAAAGTTATTATTGTGGTTCACCCCCTCCTGGGCTACGTCCACAAATATTTGGCTCTTATCTCTCTTATTATAACCGTTCTGTCATTACAACATTGTGCGCTTTACAATTATCCTTCGTCAGGTCGAGATCTATTATGAGGTAGACTAGATCTCACCAGGCCCCTCAACCTATGATCTAACCCTCAAGATATACCCTCCTCTAGCCTCTCTATCTCAAAAGCTTACAAAATTAGATCATACAACAAAATATTACATACCATTCGATTCACTACAACAATTCTCTCTATAATAATGACTACTCTCTCAAAACACCGTCTTTCCTATGAGACCTGAGTATCTCTATTTATACATTTTTGGCTCTTCAACCATTACAATACATTACAAAAGAACTAACCCTAACGTCATTAGGTATTCCATGCATGCACACATTATGTTCTTCCTTCCAGCTGTCGACTTCCTCGTGCATGCCTTCTTTCTCAAAACCACCTTGATTTTTGCCTTGTTCTTCTTCTAGCAAGCCCCCAACACTGACATGTGGCTCGTCCCAAGCCAATTAACCTTTTTTCACTTTGTAGATCTCCCTGGTGATCACCTGAGAATTCTCCTGCAACTATGCTACTTGTGTTTGCACCTACGCGACCTTCTCCTTGAGCATGTCTACTATCTGAACTGCAATTTTGTCGTTGATCAATCTGATGCATTCTGCCTGGGTCTATGCTATCAGTGTCTTAGATTCCTCTGCCTGTGCGATGACTTCTGATACTCTCTCTTGGAGCAGTTCCATTTGATCCTGGTGCTCCTTTTTTTGTGTTTGCATAATGGTGAGTTATTCTTGTAGTTTCTTCATATCCTACAACCCTTTGACGTGCTCCGTGATGGCCATTATCTTCTACCTCTGCTTGAGGTATTGGATAGATGCGATTCTCCTTTCTTCTTCCTTGTCCCACTATTGGACGTTTTGATCTTCTTCTAAATTTGTCCACAACTATGTTGCTTCCTCGAACAAGTCTTTTATTGTGCGGACCTGTTGATCTATCTCATGCAGCTGCTTTGTTGCCTCCTTCTTCCTTTTCTCCCTTACTTATGGTGGAGTGGTAGGTGTAAGTTTCTCACAGAAATTATCAATATCCTTTTGATATTGATCGATTGCCTAGGAAATATGATCAATCTTCTCTATTTTTGTGAGTACATCCCTCTACGCAGCCTATGAAATATTTTCATAAGTTCCTGCCACTTTCTGCTCCAATCCATTCATGTGCTCCCTTTCTTCTTGAGTCTCGAACTTATCCTATTCACATATTATTTCCAGAGCATCTTGCTTCTTCATTTCCTCCTACAATTCGGCTAAGTCTATGTGTGCATGAGACTGTACCTCTTGGGTAACGCGTACCTGTAATTTGTGTAGAGCCTTAGATGGTATTCGCGAAAATACTAGTTGGATTTGAGCTAAGTCCTTCAGGGGTGTCTGCCTCATGATATTGTCCATGTGTAACATACTGGGTGTAATGTGGAATGTTGCATTCAGATGTGGTATTGTGTGGACTGTGTCTCGCTCACCTTCTTCTGTTCCTTCTCCCATCTGTGATTTTGATTTCCCTATTCCCATGCTATTGTTCGTTGTCTGTGCTTCCCCATTCAACTTGAGGAACTATTGCATGTCTACCAACTTCTCTTGAATTATGTCCCTGTGGTGTGTGGCATTGTCAAAATCCTCGGATATACAATCTTGAACCCTTTAGGCTATCATCTATGCATAATCCTCTGTGATCATGTAATCTGGGGGTGTTCTCTTCTCTTTCATTTTCTTATGCACACCTCCCATATGAGTGGTTGGTCACTTATTCAAGCCTGGTTCTTGTGGGTTGGTGCTTGGTGTAGTCCCCTGCACTTCCTCGGCCTGTTTCTATTGTTCTTGGGACAAATGCGTATTGTTTTTTCTCCCTTATGGGTCCCTATTTTAGTTGTCCCTTCGTTGGTTTGTTTTGTTTTTCTTTGGCCTGTCCTTCATTTCTTGGGCACTAGGACTTCTTGAGGTTGTGTTTCTTCCTACCCTATTTCTTCTTCTACTGTCTTTGAGGGTATTTCTTGGGTGAGTACTAGAATCTTCCATTCATCCTCCCAATATTTGATGACAATATCAATGTTGCCTTCCATGATATAGTAGCGCATTTGTATCCACTTCTTATTGGGTTCCTTCCACACCTGTATCAAAATCGCGTGTCGTGTGGCCTTGAAGTTGGCGATGTCTCCGTACTGTGAAAAATCTTGTGGTGTTATATCTCCACATGTTGGATATTGCCTCTTGTAGGTCATGAAGGTATCCTTCGAATAAAAATGTGTTCATTTTCTTGCGCTTAGCATCCGACGCGACGCCAAGTGATAAATACCTCGCTCCACAATTTGGCATGGGTCTAGTGCCAAAAAATGTGTAACTCGATTCCTTCAACATGAGAAACCATGAGTAATGAAACTTTGTTCCTAGATCTTGCACATCCTTGCAGTCATCCAGGAACAAATTCAATAGATAATGTGCCTAGCTGACTATGGTGCCCTCGACACACTAAGCTGCAACTGTGACGACCCCGACGGGAACTTCCTCCCTGTGGCATTTTTGCAGCAGTTTGCAGGCCAATATTTTTGTATCCATTTGTGTTGCACCATCATTGATTCTCTTGATGACGATTCCTCATGTCCCCCTGTCAGTATCGTATTTCTTTTTCATCTCCTCTGCAAGTGCTTTCTCCTTTGTATTATCATCGAGAAACAACGTGGGATCCATGCCCCAGTATGGAAACCCTGTGACGTGCACAATGAGATCTACATCTATTGACATGAGCTTTTCCAACCATATATCTCTACCATGTGTAACATCCATGAGTTTTTTGATGCAACCGTTTGAGTACTATCCCCTACCAAAGTGTGGTAGATCTAGCAGACCCAAAATCCCTATTTTATTCAATCTTGTTGCTCACTATTGGAACAGGGGTATACACAAGGTTCAACACTTCAAAAACACACCAACAAAACCCTAACTACCAGCCCTTTCGAAAAAACCTACGAAGCAGATGAAGTCTCACCCGAGGTAGAGACAGAGGGGGTTGTAGGACTCAGGTGTCTACAACCAAGCTAGGACACAGATCTATGATTACAACACTTAGCACAACACTCAGAAAAAAATATGCATTAGTTCATGAGTCTCATTCACATCACAGATTAAACCCTTATTACAGATCGACGTAGTAACACTAATGATCAAGCACTTTCAATCACTTAGCACATAGCATTAGCTCAGATCTAGCATTCATTTATATTTAATACCATTAATCACTAAGAAACAACATCAAAGGAATCCATCATACATTATAACAACAACACTAAGCAGATAAACAACATTATTCACATCGTACAAATCACATTAAGAAACAGGATATACATGGTTCAACCCAGTGTGGGGCTATGTCCACCAACTTCTTCTTCTTATTTATTAGTCTTCAATATTCTTACATTGAATAACTCCTGTGCACAAAGCCACAGAGGAAAACTCCGCAAAGGACAATAGATCTGTGCGTTGTGCACCAGATCCTCCTTCCCAAAATCAAGTCAAGGCACATAGCCAACTCCTTATTAGCACAAAGCCTCACTCTACACAGTATGTTTGCACAAAGAAACTTACAACCTCTTGCACTCATCTCTGCAAACCTTAACGTATTATTTCATTAAGCCAACATTAACACTTACAACATATTGTGCACATAGCCAACCTCCCTCTTCTTACATTGCTTAGTTACTTATTTATACATTTACAAATAGGCCTAATCATGGGTAAACCCATGGGCTGACATCCCATAACCCATTACATAAATCCTAGTAAACCCTTTGTTGGGTCCACAAGCCCACAAAACAAGTGATATCCCACGATCTCAGCTCCACTTGGGCACTCCATCTTCGACCAGGTTGTTGAAGTCCCAAAAGTGGTCAAACACAACCAATGTTTCCTCAAAACTTGGTCAAGGTCCAACACCCACTAGAGTGGTTGATCAATCGGTTCCCCAACCGCATTCAATCCCAAAGTCTGTAAGTATAATTTCTTTTCAAATTCCAGGCACTTGTCTGTGTTTGCTACATGATGGTCTGAGTATTTAATCTTCTCGATGTGACCCAACAAGTCTGGCTTCACATGTACCCCATCTGGTATACATGAAAAAATAAGGGCTATGATGGGTTGCTTGCCAGGTGACCTAGGTACCTGTTTCTTATCTTTCTTTGGTAGTGGCTGGCTCGAGGTTCCAACGACCATTGTTTGTACTTCAAAATACCATTCTGGCCAACCTATGACATCCTCTACCATTCCTTTTGGTGGGTGGTTTGACACAGTTGTTTGGGATTCATCTGGCTCAACTGCGACTTCCTAATTCGTCATCGTTCTGTTGACTCTTGAATCTACTTTGGTGTTCTCTGTTTGTGCCTCCTTCAGGGTTTATGCATCCTGGTTCTATTTCTCATGTGCCTCTATTGGCATATCTACATTCATTCCCTACGGTATTGGCTATTGGGTTTCTTCCACCACAGGCGTGGGGTTCACCGATGTTGTATCTGGTGATGGGATTTCATCCACATTAATGACCTATGATGATTGTTGTTCACCTTCATCCAGTTGTACCCATGCCTTGGTTCTAAATCTGGGTTGTCTAGCAGTCTATCTTGTTTTTTCTTGCTTTGGTGGTTCCATGGTGGTGAGTTTAGAACGTTTTCTAAGCTTAAATGTTCTTTGTAACCTCTATGATATTTTCTCTATGCTCTGTATGCACTCTCACTCTTTGTTTCTTCATCAGTCTCACAATAACTTGTTTTCTTCTACGTCCATGTTTTGTATGGGCACCACATGAAGCTTGTTGAATACACTACCTTTATGAAAGATTCAACGAACCTTTGATTCCTATGTACTTTCCATTACTCTCCCTCACCGTCTCCAATTGGAATGATTAATGCGGTGTCTCGTCAGTCCTTTCTGGCATTCAACTCTGCATAGCTTCATCATTTTGTACTTCTTTTGTCGTCTTTCCTTTTCCCACTTGTTTCCATTGTTGGCCTGGTCGTTGCGCTTGTCCTCACTGAGTTTTTAATCCTAAGTGTGCGTGCTCTTTCTTCTTTCGGTGCACTGCGATTATGTTGGTACTATATAATATACTGGTTTTATTTTTTTTCTTTTTTACTACGCGGTGGGTGGTCGAATGTCCTTGTACAACTTCAGTCTACTCCCGTTGATCATCCCTCTGCGTTCTGTGCCTGATAAGTCTTTCAAATGTATTGTTCCTCCATCTGTGACATTTTTTACCTCGTACGGTCCTAACCAATGCATTTTGATCTTTCCTGGGTGATGGAAGGATTTGTTGTCATACATCAATACTAGATCTCCTTCCTTGAAATTTTTCTTCCTAATGTGTCTATCATGCCAAGCTTTGTCTCTTTCTTTCTGAACGTGTTGGTGAAATCCTGCTAGGATCCAATCTTCCTCTATGGTCATCAACTGATTTAGTATTTCCTGTACTGCTCCTCACTCTGTCATGTGTGTAATTGCTTCTAGGCATAATCTTGGTACTAGAAATTCTAATGGCACCACTATTTCCTGGCCATAAACTAGTTTAAATGGTGTGTGCCCTATCAATGTTTTTCACATAGTCCTATAGTCCCACAATAATTTTGGTATTTTGAGGTCCTAATCATCCCTATTGACATTACAAATCTTTTTCAGTGCATTCTCCAAGATTTTGTTAAATGCCTCTACGATGCCATTTGCTTGTGGGTGATTTGGTGTGCTCTTCTGATGATGGACTTCAAACTCTTCAGTCATAGCGTTGATAGTATTGTTGATGAAGTGTGTGCCTTAGTCACTCATCAAAAATCTTGGGCACCCAAATGGAGTGATTACTTGTTCAAACAGGAAGTGGATTTTTGTTTTTGTGTTGCAATCCTTCACTAGTGCTTCTTCTGCCCATCTTGTTAGGTATTTTGTCATGGTAATGATGTACCTTTCTCTTGTTCTTTTTACTAGTGGGTTGATTGGTATTACAAAGTATATTTCCCATTTATCGAATGCCTCCAATGTTACCTGTGGTCCTAGTGGCATCTCATCTCTTCTGTTAGGTTTACCTACCCTTTGAAAGACGTCACATATCTGGCAATACTCCTTCAAGTCTCTATGAATGGTTGGCCACCATAGTCCTGCGCGCAATACCTTCTACGTGGTATCTTTGCCTACGTAATGTCCTCTTGCTATTCCCTCATGGGATTATATTAACACTCTTTGTCTTTCATGTTCTAACACATATCTGCGCAAGATGTTGTATATGCCCATTTTTTATAAGTGTCCCATGATCAATTGATAGTCTGCAGCTCAGACTACTAGGTTTTTACTATGCGCGGTATTATATTCCTTCAGTGCAGTACCTGTGTTCAAGTACTGAATGATATCTACAAAGTATTCATCAACGATATAGACTAAAAATAACTGTGCGTCTAGGAATTTGTCTTCTAAATTTTGTAGGTTCTTCTCCATTTGTGACCCTTGACAGGTGGTCGGGTCCTGCATTCCATTTTCCTAGCTTGAATATGAATTCAAATTCAAATTATTGAAACAATAGTAACCATCAATAGATTCTCCCCCACAACACTGGCTTGTTGACTAAGTATTTAAGGTTTGAGTGATCTGTGAACATCTTAAAGTGTTTCCCCAGTAAGTAATGGCTGAACGTTTGTAGTGCATAGACCATATCTAGGCCTTCTCTCTCTATCATGTTATAGTTCTTCTCCGATTCTGATAACATTTTTCTCTCAAACATTATGGGGTGATCTAGATCCCCCACTCCTGGTTGTGCCAATATAGCTCCAAGTGTTATGGGTGATGCATCTACATGTACATGGAATGTCTTCTCCCAGTCTCGAAATAATAGTATTGGCGTGGTGACCATATTTTCCTTTAGGGTATCTAGACTGTGTTGACACTTGTCATTCCACTAAAACTTTGTATATTTTCTTAATAGTTTTTGCATTGGCGCGATAATCTGTGCGTATCCTTTGATGAAATTTCTATAGTACCTTGTATGTCCCAATGTCACTCTCAGCTGACGGACTATTTTCGGTGGTGGCAAGTTAACAATTATTGCAATCTTTGTAGGGTCTACTAGTAAACCTTGTTTGCATATTATATGGCCCAATAGTATCCCAAACGGTGTTCTGAATACACATTTTTTTTATGTTTAGTGATATCTGGCACTACCTACATCTTTTTGACATCAGCCTTAAGACTTCTATATGTTCTTTCAACAAACTATAGACTGTCCAATCATCCAAGAATACCTCTAAAACCCGGTAGATGAATTCCTTAAACGCGTCGATGACTACTCTGGAAAATATTGTTCATGCATTCTTCAGTCCAAACGGCATAACTGTGTACTGGTAAGATCCCCATTTTGTCGCAAAGGTGCTCTTATATCTGTCTTCTCATGCTATCTTGATCTAGTGGTAGCCTGAGAATCCATCAATGATTGAGTAAGCTTCGTGTCCTCCTACGTTCTCCAACACTTCATCCATGAAAGGTGTAGGGAATGGGTCATGTAGGCATGCATCGTTCAACTTCATCAAGTCAACACATATCCGTATCCCTCCTTGTTTTTTTGTCCTGAACTATGATCGGGCTTATCCATTCAGATTCTTCCACTGGTTATATGATTCTGGCTTCGAGCATTCGGTCGATCTTAGATTTGACTTTTTATTGTATATCAGGTTCAATCTATATGGTCGATGTTTGATTGGTCTCACTTCAGCTCTGAGTGGTATCTTCATTTCTCCTAGATCTCCTGCTATATGCTTCATCTCTGTACATGTTCTGGGAAATAGGTCATTGTACTCGCGCAATAACTCTGTTATGCTCTCTATTGTTTGCTCATCCTAGTAATCTCTGATGCTGGCCATTTTGGGATTCTCAGCTGTCCCAATGTTGAATTTCTTGAACTTAATCTGCGCAGCAATAAATTTTGACCTTCCACTTCTTTTTCACCTTCCGCTTCCTTGATCTAAATATCGTGCAGATCATCTTCCTCTGGTGCATCTTCATGCACATGGTAACATGACAATAGTTCTTTGACTTTTTGTTTGTTTTGTTGTTTCTCTTCTATTACGAGCTCGACTTTTAGCTCCCTGATGAATATCACCCCTCTTATCCTTTTAAGACCTGCGTCTATTTTGGGGTTCTCATGCTCGAATGAGAAAGTGACTATGAAATCATGTTGCATTGTCGTCCCTATCATAGTTCCTTTGTGGAGTTCCTATTCTGTGTATCAGTTTGCTGGTATACCCTCTAGAGTGTGTATAAAGTGATGAGACCATTCCTTTGGGGGTTTCAGTTTCCAGAAATTTTGGCACTTCTCCAATTGTTCTGTTGGTGCCCCCTATCCCTCATACTTTTGCTGCTTGTTGTCTCTATGTTCTGCGCCAAACCTTATGCGTAGTAACCACTTACATTGGTACCAATATGTGATTGTCTCTTTTTGTGCGCCCCACCATGTTGAAGGTGTGGCATTGAGTGCTATATCAAGGGATAAGAGTCTCTGATTCTCTGAAAATTCATCTTCATACTGTTCCAAGAATACTTCCGGGTTGTTTATTCTGTGGAAACTGGGTGGTTCTCTTATTTTCATGCCTACCCATCTTATTGTGCGGACTATCCGTTCACATATTCTCGTGGAAAATTTGTGTAGCCTTTGTTGCTAGTTCTCTAAACCATTATATGAGTCTGTTTCACATGAAATAATACTCTGCCAATTGAGTATTTTGTCTTTAGTTGGGTTTATGTAATGTGCGTAGTTTTTCTATACAACTATCCAATTTCCTCTAAGTCTAAGAAAGTAGGTTCTACAAACCTTTCTCCTTCTGATGGGTCTATTGGCATGATGACCCTGTATGCACCTGACTGAAATATCATTTTACGCATCTTCAAATTGATCATGGTTTGGTTGTCAAACACCCATTCCAAGCCAAGCAACGCAGGATATGGTGTTGTGCCATCCACTATTTCAATGAATTCAAATCTTCTTTAGTGCACACTCCATCAAGGTATACTATCACTCCTTCCAGTCTACCAATTGGTAGGAATCTATGTTGGTTTTCTAGTTTTAGTTGAACTGGTGAGTATCCTAATGTGGGCTCTCCCATGCATTGCCATTTTTTTTTGGTAATACATTTACTTTAGATCCTAGATCTAGTATGATATCTCCCATGTTGAAATATCCTATGTTTTCATTCAGTCTGAACTCCCTACTTGTTGTTCTCCTTGTATGTAGGTGATTGACTATCTTTTGTTCTATTTTTCTTTCCGTCTCAAGGCTACATTTTTCTAGTATATTTTGCAACATTTTTACAGATGATGGATCATTTAATACTTTTACACATAATTGCAAAAAGCATTTGATTGTACTTACTTGTCCCATGGATTTCATCTCGTTGGTATGATCCAATAATAGAGGCATATTGTATTATTGTGTGTCCTTGCTTTGTTGCACGGTTGAAGTCATCATAATGTCCTCCTTCTGAAATTGTTGTCAGGATTTCTTAAATATATCCTTCTTCTACGCGTCAAACTTCTTCCTTGGTTTGGATTTTTTCTTTACCCACTGGTGTTGCACTGGCTCTTGTCGAACTGTGTCGTTCCCTATTTTAGCTCCTATGCAAATAACTATGTGTATGTTCCATCCTTCATCCCTCGCTTCGACTGAGATCCACTGAACATTTTGGTGGTTTTGGTTCCTCTTTTCCTTGATGTTTACTAATAGTGTTGAACATTCTTCCATATCATGGTCTGATGCGTCAAAATAAATACATGTTGCTCATGAAAGTGGGAATTCCCTTGCATAATGTACCAGTTGTTGGTAGTTATGACATACCACTGGTCCTCTACCTCGTCCAAAACTACCTCTCACTCGTCCTCCACCTTTGTAGCCTTCTTGATCTCCCCTCGACGTGTTATAGTGAGGCGCTTGATTGTATTGCGTGGTATTGTAATGAGGTTGTGTTGTGTTGTATTGTGGTTGCGCGGTATTGTATGGTTGTTGTGCATGATTATACTATTGTTGCACAGTGTTGTATGGGGCTAGAACTTGGTTAAATTTTGGTGTGGCTTGTCCTATCATCATTTCTACCTGCACTCTATATGCATTTGATGTCCTTTCTCGCATCATATCCATAGTTCTACAATATTTTTCATCGTATCCCACTGACTTACAAAAGTTGCAATATGAACTCTTTGGGATTGTCTGGTATTTATGCATCATTAAGCAGTGATATGGATCGTGACCTGGTTTTTTTCATATTTCGCACCATAGTCCTCCTGTTGGTAATGAATTTGGAATTCCTACTACCACATACTGCATGAATGTTGGACATTCGTTCTTGTGATGTCCTTTCGTCCTGCATGTAGTACACCAAACATCTTCTTGTTTGTCCTTACTCTTATTCTGGTTGAGTTGGAATGTTAAGTTCTTCAAATCCTCCTTTATTTCTTCAATGGTTTGATCTGTCTGCTGGTACTTGTTTTCTTCTAGTTGTAGGGCTGCCTATAGATCCTCTTCCTGCACCTGAAACTTTTGTTGTCGCAATGGATATTTTAAGTGTGGTAGTAGTGAGTTCAAAAATAGTTGCCTATGTTGCATGTCGGTCATGAGATATTTCAACTTCCCTTTCAGTCACTTAAATATCTGGTCAATCTCCCAGATGGATTCTCTCAGTTTCTGTCTAAGTTCGATCATATCATTCATGTATTGATCTTCTGAACTCGGCTTTTGGAACTCATTTACTAGTAGTTTCTTGATGTCTGCAATTTTTCTGGTTGTCCCTGGTGGATTGTTTGTAGCTAAACCCATATACCAATCTAGTGCACAAACCCTTAGTGTAATCGCTAGTTGTGCTAGTTTAGTATCTTCATTTGTGACCTATTTTTCTTCGCAAATCTTCTCACATATTAACAAATGTTTTTCTGATTCCTTTGATGCTTCTCCTTTAAATTCTGGTAACCTAATGGTGGGATCATGTCCTTCCATTCTAAATGTTGAACGACTACCTCTGTGTGGTGTATATATTGACTAGTGTTGCCTGAATTGGCTCCTCTAGTTGTTTCTCCTTATGTATATGTACTTCCTATTGTCTGAATTCTTCTGAACTTCGGTTTTCTAAATGATGGTGTTCTCTTTGGTGTATTAGTAGCACATGGGTTTATGGGTTCCACACTGACATTAATATGGATAGGATTGTTGTATTCTCTCCCCGTTATTCGACCTCTTGTCTTCCTCTCATATGTTGCATGAAAAATTTCCTCAATATGCTCCACATTCTAGAGATCCTCTACATCTTGCTCGTGACTTTCCAAGCCTTCCCTCGCGGCTATGGCTCTCTTCTTGGTATTAACCTTGTATTGGTAGGTTACTCCACTATGCATATTTCCAGCTGTCGCCAACATCCACTTGATCTGTTCGTCATCCACCATGATTGGGTCCAAGGGTTCCTCCTTCTTTCCCTTATCCTTTCCTCCTTCCATTCCTCCCTTTTTCTGTCAGTGCTTCCCCCCTTCCCCCATGTACACGGGGAATTTTAGTTGTCTAACTCCATTTTTATTACACCTTTATTATATAGCAGTATCTTAATAGAGGTATACAACAATCTAATGTACCTTCCTCAAGGTCCTCATAGAATCTCTTTCTCTGTTGCGTTGTACGACTTCGTTGTATCTACTACAAACTCTGTTATAAAGTTTGCCACAATACTGTCAATCCAAAAGTCTATTGTGTGGATAAATTTGTTGTTAACCTACTGTAACTGCTCAATCTATGCTAGGGTCCAATCTAACTGTCGTATTCGGTTCATTGTGTGGTTATCCTTCAACATTAGTATCCACTCCTGCAATAAGTGTGTAAAATCACAGAAAATGACTTCATGCAGATCAATAAAGACATATTTCTCAATATATTTGTGGGGTGTTAATATAGTGTTTTTGTTATCTTTATGTGCAAAGTCCAGCTCTTTTTTCCTTAACTAGCTTCCTATCTCTGCTTTTGTGGGATTCCATGGTCTCAACATCCCCTTCTAGTGACTCATTTCTCTCTGCCCTAATATTTTCTTGATCTGCCTCCAACAGACCTTCAACTTATCTCATCTACTCAATCCTCTTTTGTTCCTTCCAATGACAATGGAACCATTTGTTGGTTATCCTTATCTTATATCATTTTTGAGTTTATTGAACCAAGGTTCATGTCTATTTAGGATTCCAAAAAATCCTCTAAAACTATCGACCCTCCTGGTAAACCAGAAGGCAACACAACACACAGGGTGCATTGTGTCATCTCACCCGAGATAGTCTTGATGGGTGGCAGCAATACTGATGTGTTTACAACCTATTATTGAGTTAGAGATATGATAATTGTGTATTTTGAGTGCTATTGTAATTTGTTAATGCAGTATACCATCATCACAATTTATGCAAGACAAATAATAACTCATTCATTTATCACATCTATATATATTGAGACAATAAATAAATACATGCATTCAATCACATAACACAGTTATTACCATGTTTCACCCCCTCCTGGGATACTCCCATAAATATTTGTCTCTTATCTCTCTTTTTATAGTCGTTCTGTCATTACAACATCGTGTGCTTTACAATTCTCCTTCATCAGGTTGAGATCTATTATGAGGCGGACTAGATCGCACCAAGCTCCTCATCCTATGATCTAACCCTCAAGATCTACCCTCCTCTAGCCTCTCTAGCTCAACAACTTACAAAAGTAGGACATACAATAAAATATTACATACCATTCGATTCGCTACAACAATTGTCTCTATAATAACGACTACTCTCTCAAAAAACCATCTATCCTATGAGATCTAAGCATCTATATTTATACATTTCTGGATCTTTAGCAATTACAATACATTGCAAAAACCCTAACCCTAACATTTTTAGGTATTCCATGCATGTGCACGTGTTGTTATTCCTTCTAGTTGTCACCTTCCTCGTGCATGCCTTCTTTCCAAAAATCCCCTTGCCTTCTGCCTTGGTCTTCTTCCAACAAGGATGAATTCACGTGACTTACAATAATTTGGTATACATTTTACGTTTTATGTCGCCTTATTCTTAAAAAATGGTTTCAAAACTATATTCAATATCAAATTGTGGTATGGTCCTTGAAATTTATTTTAGATATGTACAGGAAAATTTATTGTTCATTTTTCTGATATGCAGGGAGAAAACCTTATTATATGATCAAATGGCCAATTCTTCAAATTCCATCCCATTCCATATTTCTCAAAGTTCATCATGGAGTTCTCCCTTTCCATCTCTAGTAATTTTAACTTATTTTATTTATGTTTATATTATCTCATTGATTTTTTTTTATGCATGTCAATCTGAATAAAAATGTGTCCAAATTTGCAGGATCTTGATTCAAAATTGAGTTAAGATGCATAAAATATTCCAGTACCAGTTAAAAAACGTCGAAAGGTCTTATCAGGAGAAACATATTGCAAGAAGTTGGTAGATGAATGTTATAGAAATATTTGTCTCACCATTTCTATCTTGCACAGAGGGCCTTTTTCCATTTCCCTGTGCAAACTTATCATCCCTTTTTGATAAATCCAGAGCTAAAAATAAACTTTTTTCCACATATACATGCCCTATCAGCTATACAACAAACGTATATGCAGGCTTCTCCACTACAGTCCACGTGCATTGGGATTTGTGACAGAAAATACAAAAATGGAGTCGGGTTTCCATGTCACGATAAGAGATCTCTGATCCTTGGCCTTCCATATACTGGAAATGTTCTGACTCAGCCCTGCAGTTTCATTTCAAAGGCTATAAGAGCACAATTTCGAGCTATGGAAAAGGAGGAGAAATCATTCAACTTTGAGAGCAAAGTTACTCTGAAGAAATTACTTCATATTGAGTCTACATCCCTTTGTCCCTCAAGTATGAACACAGTGTTTAGCCCCCAAGCTCTTTCCCTATTGTTGAGAGAACCTCATTGTCTCTTTCTTTTGAGCTTGGGTTTGGTGGAGGATTGAAGTGGTGGAAACCCAGTTGGAAGGAACTTGGTTCCTTGGTTTCGAACCGTGCCGACACAGAAGTATGTAATGTTGACACTTCTGTTGATCAATTATTAATAGAAATACACATTTCCCGTCCAATTGGTATTGTGAAAATATATGATTATTATCCATGGGCGTGCTTGTAATGTTTATTAACAGATTATGCTATATGATGTGCTAACCCCTTTACATTATCACTATATAATTGCTTTGCTTGTTTGTTGAGAACTTATTGCAAGTATAAAGATTTGGGTCGAAGTGCTCAATGGTGGAACAGCATTGAACATTGGATAGAGGTAGGCCTCTACCTTGTCTTGTACATTAGTTTGTATATCATATGATGGAATTGAGTTGATTTCTACAGTCATACCTATCTGTTGTGGTTTACCCTTGGCCATAGAGAGTTTTTCCCTCATAACAGAAATAGTGTCATCATAGAAATTTTGTGCAATGCTATCTCGCATGGCATTCGCTCTTTAGAAGTTCACCTGGATTCCCAGTTAGTAGTATGTCAGTTGAACGGTTGTTACCGCGTGCATGATCCCACTTTACTCTGTTCATTCCTACAGGTATGTCTTTTAGAACGACAATTTGATTTTATTACATATTATCACATTCCTAGGAGTTCTAATCATGTATCTAATGCCTATGATAACTGCATTTTAGAGTGAAATTTGTCACATTAATAAAGCAAAGAAAACCATTAAATCAATGTACACATTGTAAGATATAAGTAAAGTTGAAGATCCTTTTTTATTTATTTCAAAATATGGTGTTTATATTACAAAATTGGGGCTAAAACCCTCAATAAACATATACGGCTGGTATACATATCCCACGACATCTACGCCTATGGCGCCAGATGTGTGTCATGGTATCAAACCATGGTGTTTGTGAGACACTGGAATAGTCATACCCATGCTCTAGGTACACCAACCACCTGTCGTTGCATGGCTTCAGGTAGATCCTCTACCTGAACCATAGGAATCCTTTGTGTCAAACGAGGCAGGTTTCCCTGCATGTTTTGTAGGACTCTCTCCGCTTCTCCTCTCACTTCCTCATATCCCTAGTTCCTTCGTCTATGTCGTAGTAATCCCTCTAGCTGTCATGGACCCACATCTGTGATCACACAAGTGTCTAGTTAATACTCAAACACCATCCCAAAAAATATTTTTGTTCATTAGATACAAAAATACAAAAAAATGAAATATTTAAAAAAATTTGTTACCTATATCACCATTGACAGACCCTGGTGGAAGTGCATATCAGGACCTCCTTTGAAATCGATCCCCACATAGGGATAGTCATCCAGAGAAATGATTTTTCGCCACCACTAGAAGAAAAATTCATCGGTGTAGGGTGTTGACACCCTACCTCCACCCTTCCATCTCATGAACTCGATCCACCGTACCATGGCTGGATCGCATGGTCCTCTAGGAAGAACCTCCACTCTAGGTCCCAAACCTGAAACCCACTTGAAAAAGAAGCTGCAAAGAAAAGAGCAAAACCTGAAGTTTTGCTTACTCCCTTGTTTGCACTCTGTCAATTGACCTTTCATATTGGTCAACAGTGAGGTACACCATTCGTAGACAATGGGTCTAGCACACTCTACTGCGTAAAACATAAGCAGTCTCGAGGCTTGATGCAACAAGGATGAACCTATGATCCTGGTAAGCACGAGCACTATGATCTTCAAACTGAGATTACTTATTTCCTGGATGGGGACTTGGATTCCCACCTTGGGAGTCCTTGCTACACAGTGGGCATCAATATACTCTTCGATCTTCATACCACTCCCTGCTTCATGTGACTTGAGGTTCACAACCTCCCCTCAGTGTGATAGACCAGTCAAGAAGTAGATATCCTCTACTTCGATCCTCAGTGTTTGTCCATTGAGAACAAATCTCTCACTATCAGGGTCCCAGTAACCCACCAACATCTCTAATAACTTCACTTGGGCCCTCATTCTTTTGAGAGCCAAAAATTTGTACAATACACATCTTTTTAGAGCCGCTTGAGCCACTAGATCTCATTCAAAAACTGCATCCACCTCCTCATGCTCTCGGTCTCTCCATTCCAGGACCATCCTGCAAAAATAAATCAATTTTTTGAGTTAAAACCCCTCTTTTGGCCATTTGCGTACCTATACGCGGTTTTCTTTTCCCACAGTCACATGTAGGGATTAGTACACATGCCATGTAGTTCACATAGGGGTGTATACATAGTCGTACACATGACCTTAAAAAAGGAAACCCACGTATACCAAAAATCCTAATTTACGCCTTTAAAAACTAAAAAATGGAAACCTAATTCAAAATTGTAGTCCACTGAATTTGAAGAACATGAGATGAAGAGTTACCTAATTCAGACGGTTCGTAATTTCGTTACCCGATGCTCCCACAATCATCATTTGAATCTTGGAGGTAGTTTTGGTCCAAATTGCACTATTTGGGTAAAAATCAAAATGATACAGTATTTTTTTATTTTGTTACTATTTATAAGCTAGTTTTACCCACTTTACATAGTTTTATGCTATTTTTTAACCTAATGGACTAATTCAAGAGTTGTTTTGAGCCGGATATTGTAGTTTTGACTCAGTTTTCTTGCGGATTTCAACATCATAATTAGGCGTTCATCACCTCGGGTAGGTATTTTCATAACCTAGCATATAGGATAGGTATCCACTGCATCATGCATTTTTTCATTATCCTTCATATACCACATTTTATGCCTTAGGTACGAACCCATTTGTTGTGATACATAACCTTTTGTCTATTATAAATAGTGTCGCTAATAAATGGTAGAGACTTACCAAAAATGGGCGCCCTAATTAGATCCCCTTTGTCATTTGGTGCCCATGCTGAGTTTTTCCTTAGGATTGAGAGTCCATTATAACTTGATAGATGACTTTATAATGAGCCTCATTTCTCATTCATGCACATGCGGCCTTATTCCCCATGGACTCCCAAAAAATGAGTCTTAATTAAGCTCTTTTCTGACTCGTATAAAAACCAAAAAGATTGTTGAGTGATTTGTCCCTTTCACACTCATTAAACTGAATTTGAAATATCACGAGTCTTAGTTAATCTCTTTTTTGACTCGTTATAAAAAATAGAAAAGATCATCGAGTGAACTTGTCTTTTTCACACTCGTAAATTGGATTTGAAAAGACGTCTATTTGGCACAAGTTTACCCATTTTTCACACCAAATAGACTAAAAGACATAAAAAAGGATATTTTTTGGCATCAAGTTGTGATTACATCTCATGCCCTTGCTTGCAGTATTGATCCTTTAGAAGGTTCTTGCTTTGCATTATAAACCATTGCCTAAGCAATTTTGCATCTTCAACCAAGAAGAGCCTTGTTTATATCCTTCACAATTTGACACCCTATACCCTGGAGGAAACATCACCCCGAGTGTCCATCTCCAACATGCATTTCCTTGCATTAAGCATAGGTATTTTCCACTGCTGGAACTAGTTTTTCTTAATTGCGACACTCGTTTCCTCCTCTGTATCATAGCATTCATTTGTTATGAAAAAACAAAAAAATATGGGTGGGAAGGGTGTACTATATTATAGTTGGAAGCAGTCGTGTCGCCTTTGAACAAAGAAAAAAATTATTGAGTCCTCGTGTCATTGTAATTTTAGGTTTAGCATGGCCTTAAGAAGCTGATCTCATTACAGAGTTTTCTATACAGACTGGTTACTCTTCTAGTCCCTATAGAGAACGTTATTGATGCCTCCTGCATCTAATAGTCACATCATTGAGTCTACATTGCTGGAGTCTGCCATATGTCTCATGCTCTTGTTCAAAGGAAGTATATCAACTTGTGTCGACCACTCCTCAGAAATCTTGACTTTGCATGTCGGCCATACCCTCAATTTGTCTCAGAATCACATGATACTATGGTCTTATCATGCACCCTGGCCCTACTTGCATCATCTGTAGGTCACCTTGAACCCAACAATCAACATTTCATCATTGGTTGTTGACTGGGTGGTTTCCCTTGTGTTTGACGGCAAGAAATCTATTCACACTTTGGGATTCATGCAATGTCTTGGATGCCATTATCCTTATTGGTGGTTTCCTCACCTTTTTCAACAATTTTCATCATTGGTTGTTATTCAGAGGGTCTTTTTTCTATACCGCTTACATTTGGTACACGTGAAAGATGTACAGGGTCATTGGTTTGTGAACATGTTATTTGTCCAATCTCCACCAAATCATGAAGCTCCTTCTTTGTTCCTCATGCTGACTGATGAGAGATGCCTTAATTCTCTCCTTTCATCGGGTCTCTTTGCATCGACTTTAGCTCATTTATTCTGGATATGGGACCTAGAGTTTTATGAGTACCTTGAGGCTTGCAGTCATTAGTGGAAGGCTCTCTCACCATTGACATATGAGAATACATCAATGTCTCCTAATCAATGGATTTCTCAAGTGTTCGATACTGACTCCTTTATTCACACCTGTAGGAATGTACTCGGTGTCTTGATACCTACTTTCATTATTGGTAGGTCGTCCCACGTTTGCTAACGGTATACCTCAATGACCTATAATCAAATGATGTTGCATTATGTTCGACCTCAACTCCTTGATTCACACGATGTATACTTGCACCCTTGGTGGATAGAGTATAAGACTTGAAGACATCACTATGTGTCCATAGCTTTCCTAAATTGTTGCTTCCCTTTGATTGGACCAACACCTATTCAACTTTAGTGATCATGGGAGATCAGATTGTACTCCATGGTATACATATATCTTCAGATTGTTTTTAGACTAGTTTCACTGGGCCTTGTTCATGACTATGACAACTTTTGGCATATAACCACAATTGTATCTGCCTATTCATGGCCACAGACACTTATTTGGTATATTTTCCACATGGATCTACATTGTATTCTTGGAAACCATGTATGCAAGGTCAATATAGAATGTAATGAGCAATCGCGTTTGTCCAGTTGGTTCTCTACTGCTCCACTCCTGTGTTATTTATAATGTATTTCTACAATCGCAAATACTCCTCTGATCTAACACATTAGGGGGCATCTATTATAGAGAGATTTTCCTCACCATTGCTATCTTGCACAGAGGGCCTTTTTCCATTTCCCTATGCAAACTTATCATCCCTTTTTGATAAATCCAAAGCTAAAAATAAACATTTTTCCACATATATGCATCCTATCAACTATACAACAAGCGTATACGCAGGCTACTCCACTACATCCCACGTACATCGAAATTTGTGACAGAAAATACAAAAATGAAGTCGGGTTTCCATGTCACGACAAGAGATCTCTGATCCTTGGCCTTCCATATACTGGAAACATTCCAACTTGACCCTTCAGTTGCATTTTGAAGGCTATAAGAGCACAATTTTGAGCTATGGAAAAGGAGGAGAAAGCATCCAACTTTGACAACAAAGTTACTCTGGAGAAATTACTTCATATTGAGTCCGCATCCCTTTGTCCATCAAGTCTAAACAAAGTGTTCAACCCCCAAGCTCTTTCCCTATTGTTGAGAGAACCTCATTGTCTCTCTCTTTTGAGCTTGCCTTTGGTAGAGGATTGAAGTGGTGGAGACCCAGTTGGAAGGAACTTGGTTCCTTGGTTTCGAACCGTGCCAACACGGAAGTCTGTAATGTTGACACTTCTGTTGATAAATTATTAATAGAAATACTCCTTTCCCATCCAATTGATATCGTGAAAATATATTATTATTATCCATGTGCATGTTTGTAATGTTTATTAATGGATTATGATATCCGATGTCCTAACCCCTTTACATTATCATTATATACTTTCTTTTCTTGTTTGTTGAGAACTTATTGCAGGTATAAAGATTTGGGTTGAAGTGGTCAATGGTGGAACATCATCAAACATTGGATAGAGGTAGGCCTCTATCTTGTCTCGCACATTAGTTTGTATAGAATATGATGGAATTGATTTGATTTCTGCAATCATACCTATCTGTTGTGGTTTACCTTTGGTCATAGAGATTTTTTCCATTGTAACAATGAAAATGGATAGTTGTTTTACCCTGCCAATTGTGAAATTCTATCTTCCATCTGCAAGCATGGGTTGGCGATGGTAATAATTGTTTGGTATAATGTAATTTGAACAAACATATTATTGCATTGTTCTTACTAATATCATCGATGTACTAATGTTCAATATTTTTTAAATTAGGATTTTTCTGATGATGAGAGACGTACCTACCATCTTCCGTTACACCCCACAAAAATGTCAAACCAAGAGAATGCTACAATGAGAGCACAAATTGGAGAGGAAGCGTACCAAGAATGGTTGAATCAACCACCTATTCAATTCCCACTACATCCAAATTCACCAATTAGGAATGACTACAACAATAGTAGTTCTTCAGAAGTTGGAAATGGAGACAAACAAAAAGAGGTTGGTATGGATGTTTACTTATGGGATACGACTATCATGGAGAGAATGTTTTTAGACACATTCCATAATTATGAGCTAGGGGATGATGCTCATATTAGTGATACCATTTTCTAAATCCTAAAATCTGCTTCCACCACCCCTCTCTTTGGACCTAGTGCCCAGTCAAAGTATACTAACTTGGGACAACAATGTTACTGTACAAGGTGGAAGCAAAGTTTGGCATGTCAAATGCATGTTTCATGAAAATATTGAGGTAGTTGACCAGCATGTGCCTTAAATTAATTTTGATAAATCTTTTCACACAATCAACATTAGAAATGGTTGTGTCAAGAGATAGATGAGATTGTTTGTATGTTTGAGAAGAAACTACCACTGAGTTTCATGGACTTCCAGGTTCATCTTCTAATTCACCTAGTATATGAGGTTGAATTAGTCGGGGTGGTCTCCTATCATTGGATGTTTGTTTTAGATAGGTACATGAAGAAATTGAGAGGATTTGTTCACCAAAGGGAAAAACCCAAGGGGTCTATGGAAGAGTGGTACATATCATATGAGTCTCTCTATTATGATAGTGGGTACATCAAGCATATCAACAACACACTAGGTGAAGTGATTTGGGATGACGAAAGGGATGAAGACAAAAGAGAAGGGGATCTTCTCCAAATGAATGGAGAAAGGTGCTTGATAAAGAGTAAGTGACTTATCATTTGTCAAATTTCTACACAATAACTATTCACACTAAACTTCATAATGTATATTTTCATGTTCTCATATGTACTATATGTTGGATTGATTTCATGAATACATCAGTGAATTCATAAATTGATGCCATCAATAAATTCATTCTTTGCAATTCATAGGAAACATATTCATGGGTCGCATTGTACGAACAAAAAAGGAGGAAATGGGAAAGTGATAAGAAAAAATTTAAACGGTTGAATGGTAAAGGCATACCTTACCCTGATCATTCAAAAGAAAATATGCCAATGATATGCCCCAAAAATTGGGTTAATAACCAAGTCAGAGAGAAATATGGTGCATCTGGTCATTATCTGTGTGAATAAGAGGATGCACTAAACATAGGGATTGGTTGCAACAACTCGGTAATAATATTTTTGAGTACATAATTTTTAGCTTCGTAATGCACATTTGAATTCTAAGTACATCTATATTATTTTATATTTTAATGGGCGAGTTATTAGACACATATTGACACTATGATTTGTTCATTTTTTTATAGGTGCATTTGTTCCCATCTATCTGGGCATATGGACATCATTTTCACATAGAGGATGTCGATGATGGACACATGACACAAGACTGTGTAGTGGAAGTCAAATTCGACAAATCTAGTCTTTCTAGTGACCATGGTCAAAACACAATATATGGGAAGTTAGGTTACAACAGAAAGATACAATAGATCATTCGAGTGGACTTCTCTTCTTTCCAATGTGTTATTTTTAGGTGCAAGTGGTGGGACACCTTTGATCGAAATAATGTAAAGGAATATTGTGATAGTGGGATGATATGTATCAACTCTAAAAATATGTGGGATGAAGCTAAGGAGCCTTATATTTTCCCAAAACACTACAACCAAGTGTTTTTTACCCATATGTGTTGGATAGGGATTGGTGGTTTGTATTAATACACGACCCTAAATCAAAACATATTTTTGAGAACAATAGTGTTATCATACCAAGAAAGGAAGATAATCAAGGCAATGAAAACATAGTGTGACATATTATACATGTTTTATTCTTAAATTACTTAATTTCATGTTTTCAAATCTATAGTGGATTTAATAATTTGATTATTAAATTTATAATGTTTTAAGTATTTGATGTTTAATATAAAATATTATTAATTTTTTTATTGGATGATATAATAAAATGTTCTGTGTAAATGATATAAATATTTTTCCATTGTAAATCTATATGATATTTGTACTTTTAGTATTTTAATTTTAACTTTTACTTTTAAAAACAATATATTATTGTATTGTAAATATCAAATATTTTATATCATAATTTTAAAATGTATTTTTGTTACCCACTGTTTCATATCATTACCATATTGTATTATATTGTATCATCTTTTTATTTTGAGTTCATATATACTAATTAGGGGAATATTCAAATCTAAAATGAGTGTCCTAAGTGAGTTTTTCAAAAACATCATTGTCCTTAAATAACTCATGCATGTGTCCCTCTATAAACCCATATAATAATATATATACTTAAGATATTACATAAAAATAAAAATACATAATATATTATGTAATATAATAAATATATTATATTATATTATGTTATGTATTAATTATAATATAACAAATATAATATATCATGTTATATATTAATTTTATATTATAAATATAATAATATAATATATAATAAATAAATATAATATAACATAAATAATGTAATAAATATAATGATGATGATGATGATTAACGTCCACTAAGACCGAATTGGTCTATCAGACCTTAAGAGGGTAAGTGATTACTTGTGATTCTTTAGGATTTTGTTTTTTTGCTAGAAAAGCATTAAGAAAATCTTTCCAAGATCACCATAGTTTGTTGAGTTAAGAGGTTAGGAAGGTTGGTAATTTGACAAATATTTTGAAAATGAGATCTAATCTGGGTATAGGCTAGATAATATAAGAGAAAGTGTTTTTCATCTTCAACCTTCTTAGTGTCACAAAGGTGACACACTCTTTCATCCCATGGCATTTTAGGAATTGACCAACACCCAGTTTCACTATGAAGCTCATGAGAATGTGTTCTTATCTGAGCAATGCTTATTTTTTTCTTTACACTCGTCAAAACAGATAGAAAATTTTGATCTTCTAGATCAGGGTTGATTACATCCTTATAACACCTTAACTTTCCTTTTTCCTCTAACTCTTTATCACACCACATTTTCTCCTTAAATTTTGATTTGATGATATTTTTAATAGTATCTTTATTCTGTAAAATGGTGTCTTCCATGATTCCCCAATAGTTTATCCAATATTGGGCATCTTTATTCCAACCTCGCTTCAGTCAATGGTGGTTACAACTCAATTTTGAAGCAATTTTAGGAAGCCTATTGTCTTCCATGTTGTTTAACTTGTTCTTATACATTAGGTATCTAGTCACAGTCATTCTCTCAATGGGGGAGAGGTTTGTTTCTAAGAGGAGGATGGGATAGGGCATATTTCCTTTAATTTTGAGATTATAGGTTATAAAATTCTTTTGTATTTGCTTTGTTTTTCTCTAGGATTCACGAGAGATACTACAGCCCCAAACTTCACATCCATAAAGAATAACATGTGTAATGAGAGTCTCAACGAGGAGTTTCTTCTTATCCCATATCCAAAGATAGGATGAATTACAATCTTTTTCAAGCCCATAATAATCTTTCCATCCCCCAATAATCTTTTTCTCAATGCTATAATTTCAGTTGAGCTTGTGGTGAATATCAATTCCAAGATATGTGTATGAATTCACTTCCTCCAAGTTGTTTTTTTCGTATAAGAAGGTGTCATATGTGATTTAATAGATTTAATAATCATGACCTTAGTCTTATCAATATTAATAGTCATACCCATATTGGAGCAAAAATCCTTGAGGAGTTTTAGTTGGTTTTCAAGATCATGGGGACTCCTTGTCGTAATAATGATATCATCAACACAAAGAAGAAGATTGATAACTATACCAGTGAGAGCAGGGCTGACACAAAATTATTTTCCAAACAATATTCTAACTTGTCAATGTATATGCCAAAAAGGGTAGGGGACAAGGGACAACCTTGTTTGACTCCAATATTGTTTTTAATATCTTGCGACCAGCCCTCGATGTTTTTAAAATTATCAATAACAGTATCATACATATTTATTGAAAAAACCCTCAAATCTAGAGGAACTTTTATCTCTTCCAACCGATTCCAAAGGTTTTTCTTAGGAACCATGTCAAAATATTTTCTAAAGTCAACAAAACAACAAAAAAGATTGGTTTTATTATTGTCGAAATCCTCTACAATGATCCTAAAGGTAACAATATGATCCATAGTTGATTGATATATACTAAACTTTTCCTTGCCATTAGTTCTTTTACCACGACTTTCTAGCCAAAGGAAAACCTTCTTTTCCAAAATAATTCCATAAAGATTGGCTAAATCGGGCTAATCATAATGGTCCTATAATTAGAGGGAATGTTTCTATCCCCATTTTTAAAAATAGGAACAATGAGACTTTGCATCCAGGGTTTAGGGACACCATGTTTGACTGCTAAATTGAAGACCTTATGTATGTGAGGGATAAGGATAGGCCCTCAATTTTTAAAAATTTCAGCTTGGTAACCTTAAATGTTCTTAGCTTTCTCATTTGCAAGCCACTTAACCCCGAACTCTATGTCATCTAAAGAAAAAACAACATCCTCTGTAGGGACAATAGGAATGGTGTCCATTGCATTAGGGAACTCATAAAGTCTTTTAAGGTAGGAATTCCAATCCCTTAAGGGAATCATATTATTTTCTTTAGTATTATGGTTTAGAATTTGGCTCTAGAACTTCTTAAGATCCAACTTAGATAGTTGTGAAAGCTTCTCTTTCTTTTATTTATATAGGGCCTTTTTTTCCTTTTAATTAGGGATTTGTACGTATTGATATTATCAAGTTTTAAGGACTTATTAGAAGCATTCCTAATGGATCTCCTATCAATTTTACATTCATACCAAGGGTTGGTCGTTCTATTATTCTTTTTACAGGACACCTCAAAAAAGAACTTGTTAATAGAAATGGAAAGGGTAGTTGTAAAATTATGATAGAGTTCTTCAATGTTGTCCTTATAAGTTAGGAGACGTAATTTACTATTTAAATCCTTTACAAAAAGGTAAAATTTACTTTTGTTAAAGAAAAATTCTCTTTTATTATTAGAATTCTCTTCAATGTTGCTCATGTTCATGAAAAAGTTTAGAGTTAGGATTAAAAGTTTTGATCAGAGTCAGGTTCATGGTCATTTAAAAGGTTAAAAGTTGTTATTTGGTTGGAAACAGGGATATAAGATATCACATAATATACGACACTACTACCTATCCCATGACTACAAGTCATTCAGTTGAAGTTTTACCACTTCATTACTCCATTGCAAAATTATTAGGTATTTAGAGCTGCAGAGCTTGACCAACTCAATACCAAACAAATTATCAATTAGGTCTTCATAGCTTCTTTTGTAGCTATTAGATAAAACAAGGTCCTCATATATTATATTAATTATAACATAATAAAATATAATATATTACGTTATATATTAATTTTGTATTACATATAATATATAATAATAAAAAATATATAATTAAAAATTGAATTAAGCATGCAGATCACGTTGATTAAGGTTGGTTTTCATTGATCTCAACCCTTGAAGAAATCCCCGCAACACAAAGGTTTGGGTAATGGACCCAAGATTGTTTGATGTAAATATGACTCATTATTGTCTTTTCATGGTTGATAAGAAGTAAATATGGATGACCTCCAAAGTGGTCCCCTTATGGTGAAATCCCTCACAGGAAGACGCTTTGCGGAGTAAGAGAACCAATGCTTAATTGTGGAATAATGATATCCTATATGGATAGTGCTTGTCATTCCATTTCTGGTGGTATGTGGAACGTCTCATAACTCCTCGCAATTAGAGAGTTATGGCCATGAGAAGTTGGAGACCCCAGGTTTGGGTAATGGACCCAAGTTTGTTTGATGGATAACGATATGAGTTATGATATATTTTCAAATAATAATATTATATATGGATGGTACATATCATTCCATTTCTGGTGGTATGTGGAACGTCACATAACTCCTCATGGTTTGAGAGTTATGGCCTTACGAAGTTGGAGGACCTTCATATGTCATCTAGAAGCCCCAAAAGGTCAAA
>ML807962.1:206514-234680 GCA_009831015.1 Picea engelmannii
AGTTCAATTCAACAAATATTTCATGCGAGGCACGCTCTACAAGGTCGATCTCTAGAATAAGCTAGAATTCACCAAGGTATGCCATTTTTTCTATAACTCCTTTTTTGAGAGGTTCCAAGTAGTGACACCGGGAGGAATTGCATAAAACAAACTGAAGAAAATTATGTATAAGTTTTGGATATTTATACATTACAGGTACAAAGTTATGATTACTTCAAGTTAGGGTTGTTGACTAATCCAAAACTAGGCATGTGAGACTAAAGAAAAGTTCGATGAAAATGCTAGTCTCTTTTTGTTGAAGTTAAGGAAGGTTTGTAGGAATGTGATCATATACACCAATTCTATTACAGAGCTACAAATCATATTTGGATGATGAAATTGATGAGGTATTTTGTTTGAGGTACATGTTGAGTACATGGTTGATACAAGTAGTTGATGAGTTAGAACATACATGAGGTGTATAGTTGATGATGTTGGTACATATTGATGAGTCATAGTTGATGAGTAGTTGACACATGAATTGTACATACTTGGTACATGGTTGGATGCACTTTTTTAAGGTACATGTTGATTACAAGTTATTTGGTACAAGTTGGTGCATGGTTGATGCACTTGTTTATGGTACAGGTTGATTATAGGTTGATGTACAGGCTGATGCATGGTTGATGCATGGTTTAGATTTATTGGTACATTCTTACAATAGTATATCTCATAGTGACAGGTTGACAGTGGTTCCATCATTCTACTTCTACTTTAGGGTGGCAGGACAGGGCAAGGACAGGTGGTTGTAGCCACCTTCCGGTTTTAGCCAGAGAACATAGGGGGTTCTAGCCTTGTTCTGGTTGTAGCCAGAGAATTGAGGAGTTGGAGCTTCCCTTGGGTTGTAGCCTGAGAAACAAGGGGGTTGGAGGCTCCTTCCAGTTGCAGCTGGAAAACAAAGGAAGTTGGTGCTTCCAATGAATGTAATTCTTCAAGACATATAAGAAAATGCATTATGTGGTTTTCTCCCGATTTGAGTTTCCACGTAAAACACTGGTGTACTATGTATGTGTATGTTTGTTCATTTTTTCATTGGTTATTTACTCTGCAGTTATTGGATGATAATGCTTCATTGATATAACACTTGGATTATATGGTTAAAAAGGATTAAATTTCTCTATTACTGATTCACCCCCCCTCTCAGTGATCCAACAATTGGTATCAGAGCAGGTTCCTTCAGAAATTAGTTTAACCACTGAAAGGTAGATCATGGAGAGTACCAACTTATAATGTCCCCACTTTGGGACATCATCACAGTGCAGAGATTTATGATGACCAGAGTAGCCAGATGGATGTTATAGTGAGTACAGGGGTATTTGAGAGGCATTGTGGGGTCCATCTTACATTGATCATCATATTCCATCATTATGAGCCATTCCGCACAGGTTGGCTTTGGTTTCGTTGCATTCCGATGATTTCCATGATTTTGACTATTTTGAGCTATAAGTTAATTGAAATCACTGAAGAGGTCATTTTGGACACATTACTTTGAGGAACCTCTCAGTGTAATAGATCATTGGAATCGGGAGGAGAAGCACTACAGGATGGGATGTCTAGAAGTGAATTTCAGTGGCTAGGGAAGCCACAAGGAGAGATAAGGAGCTTTTCAGAGGTAAAAATATTAATTAATTAATTAAAGTGATTTAATTAATTAATTAAATATTAATAAAATGAAAGTCACTTTGGACGGACAAGGTGAGCCAAAAAGTATAAAAGAGAGGCAAGGGCCTCTACTCAGGATTCATGTATGATCTTATTTTGATTTCTGGCTTCTAGCTAGTGAGCCCAACATTGGGGGTTTTGAGGGTTTTGACTTAAAAACCCTAGAGGATGATTCAGTGGTGAAAGATTCCACCCAGCTTGTCCCAAGCTTGGTATCGAAGCTGCAATACGCTCCCACACCATTCTAGTTCCAGATATACTCAGTTGTAGGAGGATTCCACATCAGTTGCTTGTGCAGATAGAGAGAGGGTGCACCAGTTGGGGGTTTCCAGCAAGGGGGGCGCACCATTCATTGAGGAGGGATTCATCCTAGCTGAGGAGAAGGGATTCTGGGGATTCCAGGTATTGGGTTTCCTTTGCAGGTGTCTTGGCATCATTTTTGGTGGTTTTCCAGAGTCTTTTAGTGGAGGATCGATTTCTATTGAGAGTGGGACGTTTTACCAAGAGGAGGGCGCACCATTATTTGGAGGGTAGCTAGATCTAAGGATCTAGCAGGTATTTCAGGATTTGAGCACTTGGGTTCTCATTGCAACATCCTGATCTATCATTGTGGAGAGTTTCAGAGAATTTGGTGGCCTCCTTCATCAGGGACGAATTATCTAGGGCTTCAATCATCTGGTGGGGCGCACCATTCAGTGGAGGAGTTCAAATCTATAGAGATTGACAGGGATCTTGGAGATTCGGGCACCTGGGTTGTTCTCACCATCACTCGATCTACTATTTGGAATATTTTGGAGGTGATTGGACATCTTTGGCACCAGGGCCGAATTGTTGGGGAGCTTAAGTTATCCAGCAAAGCATTTCATCTTCTAGCAGTGAGGGGTTTGGCACTTGGCATTGGTCTTCATCTATTATCCAGACTTTGGAGGCTTATTTTGTATTGTCGGGAGAATTTTGTAGCAACTCATACTTGTTATCCATTGTTTATCATCTTGGCCATCTGTTGAGCATTCCAGATCGGCATCTCCATTGTAGCAGGTTCTTCTATTTTATGAATAAAGAAGATTTGATATGTTTTGGCTTGTCTATCTTATTGCATATGGTTTAGGTATGTTCCATGGTTATCTCTTTCTGTTATTTTCTGCATACACACATATAAACGCATCTAAACAAGTAGATCAACAAAGTGTTTGACGAAATACCTCACTCGGAAAAAGTTTTAAAAAGACACCAAAACCGTGATGATCCTTGCATAATGGATTGGGATCATTACAGTGGTATCAGAGCTTAAATCCTGCAAACCTGAGGGGTCTTTCATAGGGATAAATGGATAGTTGGAAAGAAATGGATAAGATATCCTTTGAGATACCATGGTTGGAGATCATGTATGATGGCCTTAGTGAGGAAACTAAGGCTACAATAACCTTCCTACAATATGCAACCTATAGAAATCCCCATTGGACCAAATGGGATATTTTATAGGGGATGATCATAGCAGGTGAAAAGAAAAAAGAAGCAGCTAGATGGGGGGAAGAACAGAGAAACCCCACACCCAGTAGGAGCACAAAACCTTGCCACAATTGCAAGGGGCCATGGGAACTAGATCATAGGTGCAGGGGTAAGAATCAGGAGTGCATTATTGAGGCATGTCATGACAGTGAGGATGAGGTGTGTGAGGATGGAGCGATAGATGTGGATTCAAAGCAGTCGGATGATGGAATGAACAGAGGCTAGTGATAGTGACATAGTAGTGACATTAGTGATAGTGACAGAGTAGTGACATTAGAGAGGAGCCACATGTTTTTTCACCTACAGATGACCAGCCTCCTATGGGGGTCATGACACATCTGTGACATGTTTAGACACCCATGATATCCATGTCACATGAGGAGATTAGTGGCACGTTAGGTGTGATTGATGAGCCTAGTATGAGGGATGCACACCATGAATAGGTAGACCCACAGATCCAGGAGGAGGTATAGGACGTATAGGTAGTTGACCTCACACATAAAGGTCAGCTAGAGGAGATGCAGTCATAGCTATTGGAGACTCCATTGGTTGAGAAGATTGCAGAGGTTGACAGGTGGATGGAGCATTTACTTTCAGGATCAGATTGCATTGATGAGGATGCACTATTTAGTATTCAGGATGACCATAGCATGTGTCTTGACACAACTATATGAGATCTAGGTGCAGATGATAGTAGCAGGTTGAGTGCACAGGAGGATACAACTACTCATACAGGATACAGTGTGAGTCAGGGGGATATTGCATCTAGTGATGGGATGCAGTGGCATCCATGAGTACCCAGCAGCACAGGAGACAGTGGACAGTTCATCACGTCATCTTATGCAGAGGGTGTTTTTGGGAATTCTGGAGTTGGCACTAGCAGTGAGGGGTCTGAGATGGCACCTCAGTATGACCATGATCATGAGTCACACCACTTAGCAGAATAGTTGAGAGTTAGTGAGGCTATGATCAAGGCAACCAATAGACGTATTGATGACATGCATGCAGTGATGGAAGATTACTATTGGAGAGAATCATTGGCACATGGTAGTTCAGATGAGGAGATTGCCATGGAGGATTATCATACTCTCAGGGAGAGAGTGTCTATGATGAGGACTGACTACCAGCAGTTGTTGAGAGACAGAGACTACCTACTAGGGATTAGCGAGTTGTCTCAAAGGGAGTTGAGGGACCAGGAGTTGGAAGTAGACCGACTCACTCAGGGGTGGGAGAGCACTCAAGGATTCTTGAGAGGCACACAGACATCCCTTCAAGAATCATCATCTAGATCAGATGAGCTTCCTGAGGAGATTTGTCATAGATCCACTTCATCTGTCTTAGGAGACACTTAGATATATCATTCAGTCACATTGCTAGGAGATGTTGATGATCTAGTAGAGGCGCACCTTATGATGGATGACGCTTCCATTTGTCTTTTGAGAGCAGTTGGCCTCCATGTAGAGGTTAATCCAGCAGTACGCCCAAGATCTATGATGCAGCATGAGTCTACAGGAGACGACGTGAGTAGGCCAAAGCATATAGTGATGAGTGCTAGCTCACAGAGACATGTTGAGTTGTATGAGGATATTCGGAGGGGTATAGTGCCTTGTAGGGAGGAGATACACCTAGGGGAGTATGCAGATGTCACTCTTTTGCAGTAGCACCTAGTTACGAGAGATCACCTTCAATGTATCAGTAGTTGCATGGGAGATGACAGTTGGAGATTGGTTGAGCAGCAGTTGGAGGAGTTAATTCCAATTGTACTGGATGGTTGGGATTCAGTTATGACCACAGGAGAGCATCTATCATGGATACCGGTGGACGAGCTTCTGGTCAAATCCTTGGGATTGACCAAAGCATGTGACACCTTCCAGTCCTACAGTCAGCTGTAGATATGTCTGTTATCCTTCTTTGACACATTTTTCATTGACAACAACATGAGGAGGATAGAATATGAGCACAGAGGGATTCTGACAGTGATCAGTCTCACACAGGAGAAGTTAGAGGAGATTGAAAGTGATAAACTTCCAACCTTACCATCGGATCTGGGGGTTCATTTGGCTAGCAGGAGGTCTGACTACATGGTGACTCAAGTTTCCCTAGAGAGCCACACACTCCACCAGGGGTCGGTTTGGCGTGGGTCTGCATGGATTTGCCCAATAGACCAAGGCATCCTTTCATTTTTGGTTATCACACCCAGATGTGGAGATGTTTGGACAAGTACTTCTACGATAGAGGTGTCTTCATTGATATAGTTTCTAGACAACAGGTGAAATGGTCACAGGTATTTCAGTTGGAGGGCCCAGGAGAGGAGGATTCAGGCAGTATGCAAGGAGCAGACAGTCAGGGTTAGAGTAATGCAGTGGAAGCATGAGAATCTTTGACAGAGGCTAGCATGGGACCCATGGATTGCAGGATTGAGCAGGTCACTGACTGACAGGGGCAAGTGGACCTTTGCAGGGGAAATTTATTCTAACTTTCCATTGAGCTCCAATGTTGAGAGGACTGCACCGCTTGCGGGTGTCTCACAGAGGTCTTGCAGTACCTCATTCTGGCATCATCATGTGTAGTTGATGGAGGCCGTGTGGATCTTGGTAGATATTTGGAGGATGGACTCATTCCGAGATGAGGCCATGTGTCATGTGCAAGAGGTTCACAGGGTTGATATCTTTCAAGACTATGCTTCACAGAGTATTGCAGTTCACTTCCTGATATGGGATCCAAAGGGTGGAGTGTACTATTGCCCGTCTTTGGATGGGTTCTACTATGTATCCCATAGGTGGACATGGGATCCTAGTATTTTAGTTGAGATTATTTGGTTATTTCTTGAGGACAAGCAATTTTCTAGCAGGGAGGACTATAATATCCCCACTTTGGGACATCATCACAGTGCAGAGATTTATGATGACCAGAGTAGCCAGATAGATGTTATAGCTAGTACAGGGGTATTTGAGAGGAATTTTGAGGTCCATCTTGCATTGATCACCATATTCCATCATTATGAGCCATTCTGCACAAGTTGGCTTTGGTTTCGTTGCATTCTGACGATTTCCATGATTTTGACTATTTTGAGCTATAAGTTAATTGAAATCACTGAAGAGGTCATTTTGGGCACATTACTTGGAGGAACCTCTCAGTGTAATAGCTCATTGGAATCAGGAGGAGAAACAATACAGGATGGGATGGCTAGAAGTGACTTCCAGTTGTCAGGGAAGCCACAAGGAGAGATAAGGAGTTTTTCAAAGGTAAAAAGATTAATTAATTAATTAAAGTGATTTAATTAATTAATTAATTATTAATAAAATGAAAGTCACTTTGGAGGGACAAGGTGAGCCAAAAAATATAAAAGAAAGGCAAGGGCCTCTACTCAGGATTCATGTATGATTTTATCTTGATTTCTGGCTTCTAGCTAGTGAGCCCAACATTAGGGGTTTTGAGGGTTTTGACTTAACAAACCCTAGAGGACGATTCGGTGGTGAAAGATTCCACCTAGCTTGTCCCAAGCTTGGTCTTGGAGCTGAAATATGCTCCCACACCATTCTAGTTCAAGATCTACTCAGTTGTAGGAGGATTCCACATCAGTTTCTTGTACATATAGAGAGACGGTGCACCAGTTGGGGGTTTCCAGCAAGGGGTGTGCACCATTCATTGAGGAGGGATTCATCCTAGCTGAGGAGAATGGATTCCAGGAATTCCAGGTATTGGTTTTCCTTTACAGGTGTCTTGTCATCATTTTTGGTGGTTTTCTAGAGTCTTTCAGTGGAGGATTGATTTGTATTGAGAGTGGGATGTTTTCGCAAGAGGAGGGCACGCCATTATTTGGAGGGTAACTAGATCTAAGGATCTAGCAGGTATTTGAGGATTTGAGCAATTGGGTTCTCATTGCAGTATCATGATCTATCATTGTGGATATTTTCAGATCATTTGGTGGCCTCCTTCATCAGGGCCAAATTATCTAGGGCTTCAGTCATCCAGTGGGGCGCACCATTTAGTGGAGGAGTTCAGATCTACAGAGATTGAGAGGGATCTTGGATATTCGGGCACCTGGGTTGTTCTTACCATCACCTGATCTACTATTTTGAATCTTTTGGAGGTGATTGGACATCTTTGGCACCAGGGCCGAATTGTTGGGGAGCTTCAGTTATCCAGTAGAGCATGGCATCTTCCTGCAGTGAGGGGTTTGGCACTTGGCATTGGTCTTCATCTCTTATCCAACCTTTGGAGGATTATTTTGTATTGTCGGGAGCATTTTGTAGTAGCTCATACTTGTTATCCATTGTCTATCATCTTGGCCATCTATTGAGCATTCCAAATCGGCATCTCCATTGTAGCAGGTTCTTCTATTTTATGAATAAAGAAGATTTGATATGTTTTGGCTTGTCTATATTATTGCATATGGTTGAGGTATGTTCCATGGTTATCTCTTTTTATTATTTGTTGCATACACACATATAAACACATCTAAACAAGTATATCAACAAAGTGTTTGATGAAATACCTCACTCAGATAAAGTTTTAAAAAGACACCAAAACCGTGATGAGCCTTTCATAATGGCTTGGGATCATTACACAACTCATATAAAAATGGAATAACACAGTTTGATGGAAAGAAGTATGCTTTTTGGAGCATAAGGATGAGGACATATATACATGCACAAAAATTTCAAGTTTGGAAATCAATTGTATATGGATACACAACACCAACAGTTCCACCAACAAATGACAAAGTAGTAAAACTCTGTGAGAATAATTCCAAAGCCACAAATGCACTTTTGAATGGTCTCAGTGATACGGTATTCACCAAAGTTACACACTGTAAATCCTCTAAAGAGATTTGGGACAAGCTTCAAAATATTTATGAAGGAGATACAAAAGTCAAAGCAACAAAGCTTTAGACTTACAGAGGTCAGTTTGAACAACTAAAAATGAAGGAAGATGAAGATATCACAACCTACTTCTTACAAGTCGATGAAATAGTGAATGCAATCATAATATTGGGAGAAGAAATTGAAGAATCTATAATTTTTCAAAAGATACTAAGATCTCTTCCTATGAGATTCAACCCTAAGATATCAGCACTAGAAAAAAGAACGGATCTGGACTCAATAAGCATGGACGAAATACATGGAATCTTCACAGCATATGAAATGAGAATTGAGAAGGAAAATCCAGATGTAAAACAAGAATCCTTCAAGACATCCAAAAGATCAAAGCAAAATAAAAAGGAACAAGAAGAATATAGCAGCAACGGTGACACCTCAGAAGATGATGAAGAAGTGGCCAACTTCATCAAAAGATTGAACAAGGGAACCAATGGTAGGTATAGAGGTAAGCTCCCTTTAATTTGTTTTAATTGTGATGGTATTGGTCATTTTGCTAACAAATATCCTCATAAAGGAAAAAGAACTACAATGAAAGTTTTCAAGAAAATTTTATACACCAAAGAAGACATGTCATCATCAGATGAAGATGAAGTCAGTGACAATGAGACATGAAGAGTTCTATTCATGGTAGTAAAAGACTCTAACAAAGAAGACTCTGAAGAAGAATATGAAGAAGCCGAAGAAGAATGCGAAGAAGAAATTGAAGAGGCAGAAGTTGACTATCGAGAAGAATTAATGTGTGCCATAGAAGTTATCAGAAGAGAAAACAAGAAAAACAAGAAATTGCAAGCAGAACTAGACAAGAAAAAGGACACTCAAGAACTAGAACAAATGATCACAAAATTGAAGGTTCCAATAGAAGAAGATAAAATAATTGAAGAAGCACTCAAAGAACAACTAGAAGAAAAGGACAAGCTCATTGAAAACTTGGAAGCAGAGGTTGTCAAACTAAGAAAGGATATTCAAAAGAAAAATATGCAGAATAGCTCAAAAGTTCTGAATGACATTCTCAGCAGTCAAAAATCTCATCTTGACAAGTCCGGACTTGGATACAATCAGACAGAAAAGGGATCAAGCTCCAAAACAACGAAGCAAGAAACAAATCCAAAGAGCTATGTAGAAATAATCAAAGAGGATAGGAAGATATACAAGGAAGATTGCAAGGACACTCCTCCACCAAGAAGATTCATATTTCAGATTAAAAACAAACATATAGGCCTCAAGACGAAGAAGGATTCATAAGAGCACCTCCTTTTATAAGATCTTCAACTCCCAGGTATCAAACTATATTTTTTGGTTTATGTTATGCATGTAATATATTTGGACATAAAGATGTGAATTGCAGAGCTAACAATAGGAACAGTAACAACTTTGAGAGTTATACACAAAGGGATTATTCAAGGATACCTAGTGACACACAAAGGAGAAGTTACAATAGGTTTGACTCTTTGATCACTGAAGTGGAATGTTACAAATGTGACAATTTTGGACACATGGCCAAGGATTGTAGAATGACAGTCCCTCCTAAAGAACCTCAAAATAATAACAACAGTTATAGACAAAAACCTTAGAAAATGACATGGATAAGAAAGCAAGATCAATATAACAATGAAGAATGCACAGTCGCTCTACAAGCTAAGAAGAAGAAACATCATTGATATGTTGACAGTGGATGTTCAAAACACATGACAGGTGATAAAGAAAATTTCTTACATTACAAAAATAAAAAAATGGATCAGTCTCCTTCGGAAATGATAATTCATCCAAAATCATTGGAGAAGGCACAATCCGAATTGGGAACAAGAATGAAAAGACACAAAATGTTATACTAGTAGAATATATGAAACATAATCTTCTAAGTGTGAGTCAAATGTGTGACCAAGGTCATAAACTTACTTTTGATTCAGAAACGTGTGAGATAAGAAAATAAGGTTCAGGGAAATTGGTAGGTACAGCTGCAAGAACTTCAAACAACATATATGTGTTAAGTGAAATTGGAAATGAAAAGTGTTGTCTAGGAAAGGAAGATGAAAGTTGGCTATGGCATAGAAGAATGGGTCACATGCATTTTGATAACCTTGTCAAAGTCAGCAAAAGAGAAGCAGTAAGAGAAATGCCCCAGATCACGAAACCAACCAACACTTTATGCAAGCATTGTCAACAAGGAAAGCAAACAAAGACCATGTTCAAATCAAAGGAATATTCAACAAAAAGACCACTAGAAATTGTGCACACTGATCTAATTGGACCAACTACAACAAAGGGCTTAAAAGGTGAAAAATACTTTATGTTATTAGTTGATGATTATACAAGAATGACTGGAGTTTGTTTTCTCAAGAACAAGTCGTAATCTTTTGAAAACTTCAAGATCTACAAGGAAATGGTTGAAAATGATATGGATTCAAGAATCAAATGTTTGAGATCCGATAATGGAGGAGAGTTTGCTTCAAAGGAATTTATGGACTACTGTAGCAGTCAGGAATAAAAAGGGAATTCTCCATTGCTAGGACACCTCAACAAAATGGAGTTGTTGAAAGAAAGAACATGACAGTACAAGAAATGGATCGAACAATTCTAATGGATTCCAAATTGATAGATATATTTTTTACATAGACAGTGCATACAACAATTCACATTCAAAACAGAGTAATGCTCAGAAACAACACTTATAAAACTCCCTACGAGCTATGGAAAGGAAGACCAACAAATGTGAAGCATTTCATTGTTTTTGGAAGCAAATGCTACATCAAAAGAGAAGATGGAAAAATGGGAAAGTTTAACTCTCATGTGGACAAAGGAATACTTGTTGGTCACTCAAGTACAAGGAAAGAATACAAGTGTTACAATCTAAGATTGAACAAAGTTGTGTAAAGCATCAACGTAACAATTGATGAAACAGGCAGACCAGAATCAAAGGAAGAAGAAAACAAATCAATGGAACAACTTTTCGAAGAAGAAGATGAAAAAGAAGTAGAAGAGGAAGATGAAGATGAAGAGAATCCAACAGAAGAAGAAGAGCAAGTTCATAAAGTATCTCCAAATACACCTACCAAACGAGTACAAAAGAATCATCCTTCAGATCAGATTATTGGAAACAAAGATGCGGGAGTTGAGACTAGAAGAAAAATCCATTCACCAGAAAAAACACACGTAACACTCTTATCTACAATTGAACCAAATTGTTTTGAATAAGCCAACAACGATTAATTTTGGAATAAAGCCATGGATGAATAATTGGATCAAATAGAGAAAAATGACACTTGGGAATTGGTTCCAAGACCAAAGAATAATAATTTGATCGGCACAAAATGGGTTTTCAAAAATAAATTGAATGAAGATGGATAGGTTACAAGGAACAAAGCTAGATTGGTATGTAAAGGATATGTACAGATTGAAGGAATCGACTTTGAAGAGACATTTGCCCCAGTTTCCAGAATGGAAGCAATCCATTTACTTTTAGTTTATGCATGCTCCAAAAATGTTAAAGTATAATAAGGTTGGCCCAAAAGAACATAACAAAATTCAAGAGGAGAAACATCACACAATACCTCATCTTTGAAGGGCTTTATGTCGTACGACAGTCGGCACTATTGGCTGACGCGGATATCTCTTCCTTGGTAGAGCCATCCAATGGTGTAGGGTTGTGGGTGCGGTTTTGTTGGCAGGGCCAACCACTTGACAACCTCTACTGAGATGAGGTTCTTATGGCTACCTCTATCAACGATGAAGTGCAGCAGGGTGCCTTTTACCCACATCTGTGAATGGAAGAGGTGCTCTCCTTCTTCTGGCTCGTCTAGCTCACCAGGCTGGAGCTTGGTGGTATCAACTGTGGCATTGGGTTCCATGTCAATGATCCATCTTTCCATTTCTAGTTCTGGCTCAGAGTCAGAATTTGCATCTAATTCAAAGGCTTTCACTTCAGCCAGCAGCAACTACTTTGAGCGGCAGTCAACAGTGTTATGCCAAGGGCTCTTATGGAAGTCACACCACTTCCCGGTATCTTTCTTTTTCTTTCTAGTGTCCTTGTTTTCTTTTGGATTAGACTGGTTGTCCTAATACTATCCATATTTACTATGTCCTTTGTTCTGTGGGTTGGGGCCGCCCTTTCCTAGCTTTTGTTGTGAGGGGTTCCCAGGCCCAAATTGTCGCGTCTTTTGTTTGAGATTTTGCTCGATTTTGATGGCATATCAGTAGGTCGTGCCCAAGGATGAGATGTCTAGAAATTCCATTTCAGTCTGGATGTATCTATGCAGATCACTATGATACTTGAGCATAAGATTTCGCTCTGAATCTTTGATACCCATCTTGGTGCGTAAGGTATGGAAGATATTTTTGAAATTCGACACTGCTTGGTCTCTTTCCTGTCGCAGTGTGGTCCATTTGGTATATAGGTCGTCATAACTTCCGACAAGGTAGTATTGCTCCTTAATAGAATCCCTGAAGGATTCCCAGATGGTCGTGACTGAAAATAATGAGGTTTCCTCTATTTCCTTTTTCTCATAGAAAATTTCCCACCAATCTTTGACATAGGGAATGGCTTTGAAAAACGCAAAAGCAATATTTTCTCTATTTGAAAAGTTATGGACAGAAAAATACCCTTCTAGTAGATTCAACCACTTGTTTATAGCATTTGCGTCTATCTGAAATTCAAATATAGGAACATAAAAGTTTATTTGTACCTTGAAGGGGGCGTTGCCTCCGTTTGAAGAAGATGCGTCGCCTGTTGGTAGCCGCCAAAGGATTTGCGTGAAACTATCCATCATCTCGTTCCTTTGTTGTGTGAGGGCTTCCTTAATCAACAGTTTGAAAGGATCTCCTGTCTCATCATCTTTATTTTCTCCTACCATGAGAGGTCGCTTGGGAGTGTGAGATCTTCTGTCCTCAAGAGAAACAAGCTCGAGACCCAACTCTTTGTACTCCGACCTCGTTGGGGACATGCATTAAGACGACAAGGAGAAAATCGCTCTAATACAATTGATCCTGATTTTATTAGCAGAACAAAATGAATACAGATTATTAATAGGTGCTTAACACAAAATAACAGAGATACAGTAAAACGGGTTTTCTATTCAATAACAAAATAAGTTGAAACTGTAAAATGCAGTGGAAACAAGCTTGTTGGAATGGTGGTGGCTTATCTCTGAGAAGAGATGTGACGGATGCATGCATTCGCAAGAAGAATATTACAATGAGTCTCTAAAGTCCTTTTTACAATAAAAAAGAAAATCAAAACCCTAGACATCCAAAAACCTAACTCTAGGAGATGAAGCGCCAAAATTCATGTGGGCTCTGTTTGGGTAAGTTAATACATCAACTTCTCGGGGTTGTAACTTTTGCATACGATCTTCGTTTTAGGTGTGTGATAGCTTGTTGGAAAGGTATCATCGAGGATATTCATTTTGGGGGATCAATCATTATTTTTTATATAATTGAGAATCTCGATCCCGAAAAACCTTCATTTAGGCCCTCAAAATGGTCTCGGAAGTTAAAACTGCTAAAAATAGTAAATTGCCAAAATTGTCAGAAAATTGTTTTGAGCCAGTTAAAAAAGGTGGGTGGCCATCAATATACATATGGACCATCCATGTGGAGGAACTGTGTGGGAAATCTATCAGGAGAACAAAGTCATAATCTTAATGACTATTGGAAAATTAGACAATATACTACAAAGTATATTTGTACAATAACCCTGGATTACATTTTAAAATATCGTACATGAGTAAAATATATGCAAATGAATATAAACCATTGTGATTTATAATGGTAATGTGTAGAATGCACAAGTTCATAATTTATTTTGAACTAAAATTTTGTTGTTGTAGCATGTTGATTTATCCATAAAGGTCAATATGAACTTGACTAAGACTGCTCAAGGAAGAGAGCAGGCAGAGCCCAGGAGGGATAGATTTCATTAGAAAATAAGGAGAAAAGGATTAAAATGTTTCACTCTAAAACTCTGAATAATGAGACAGACTTGTATGCTTTAAAAGAACAGTTGCAAAAACAAGTACAATTGGTGAAAGGAAAGTAAGTTAATAAGTATGTTTAAATGAATAGCCTTGATTGAGCCATGATAAGTAAAGGCAGTAAAGCCTTAGAAATAACTCAACTAGGATGAAAGTTCCAAGCTATGTAGAAGGAGTTGGAAAAAGGGAAGAGTACATTGACTCCTTTCTTGTTGTTTAAGGTGTTTCTTTCGGATAAGAAACTGATATGATGATGCATGTAAGTGTTTTTGCATGATAATGTTGATAGTTGCATGATTATAAAGACAACTAAAATATTTGTATGTTTACACTGAGAAGAAAATTGAGGATAATGTGATAGAGTGCATAGAGATATGTTGGGGCATATCTAAAAATGATTTATTGATTTAAGTACTATGACACATGCATTTTTATTTTACATGACAACTAATATGATTGTGAATGTGATGACACATGTTATATGTAGGAAAAGATCAGAGTTCTTGGGAAAGACATATTCCAAGGAAGGACAACTTCTAGCAGAGGATAATCACAAAAATATTGTTGATAGAAAAAAATGTTGAAGGGAATTAGGATTCCCCATGAAGCACCACTGATGAGGTAATATCATAGAAGGTGTTGGCAACCAGAATATATATAAAAGTGTTCATGCCTATGTGGCATAAGGTTTGAAAGGGATTGGGTAAGAATCCCTTCTTAAATATTTTATTTTAATGATATGAAAATGATTTTGAATGGATGTTGTATGTCATTGATACCTGAGCAGGGTAATATTTGGGAATAAGAACCCGAATGATGAAAGATATGAACCTTGATAGCCAAGTATGATTAATATCCTTGCAATAAATTTCATGAACAAATGTGTCATGAACGCATTGACCCATTGGGAATGATTGGGAACAAAAGAGTTCATAAGTAACACATTGAGGAAATGCATGTTTACATCAAAGGGAAGGAAATGGATTTCCCCGTAGGGAAGGAGAACCTCCCAATATTTTACAAAGTTTTAATAATGGTAGAAAGAGTAATTGAGTGGCCATGAATGTTGGCACCCTAGTTTCTAGTGAAGAAATAATGTTTGAATAAATTCATGATAAACTTTTAGTTTCATGTGCATTTATTTGAGGCTATGATCAGCTAAAGCAAGAAAACACACTCTTGTTGTAATAATACATGTGTATGAAGGAACCACATGGTAAGAGGTTGGTTGATTTCCAACACACCATGGAAAGAGTTCCTAACATGAAAAGTAATTATCTAAAATCAATGCAAGGGTGCATTGCAAGCCATCTGTCCACGGGCATTGGCACATTGATTAAATTCATTTAATGTTGAATTTCATTTGGAAAAGTTTGGTATGTTGAAACGATGCATATGTAAGGAATGTTGTTTCCTTTCATTTTTAGATAAATGTGATGTAATTGTTAGAATTCACAAATTAAGAATTTTTTGTAATGTCATTATAAATTTGCAATGAGAATATATATGCATGAGAAACTGACAGTTTGTTTGGCTATGTAAATATTGAATTGCAGGAAGGAGGGTCTTGGTAATGGAAATATTGTAAGCCCATGAGGAATAAAATGCATGATGGTTGTAAACAACCAAATTGTTATGAGAAGGAAATATCATGATTCTGGACTTTGGTTCCAATACGGATCATATCTAAAAATGAAATGAAATTGTGAATTTGAAAATCTATGGGTAGCAAATTTGAAAAACAAAATTGATTGAAAATTAATGAAAATATCTCACAAATTTTTGTATGCATGTGAACATAGGTGAGATGAAAATATCTATCGAAAAAGGACATATGGTGGTTGTCAAATAATAAAGCATGGAAGAGGTTCATTGTTGTGACAATAGAACTTTGTGATAAGGCATGATCACCATAAGAATGTTTTGTTGTGGAAAATCGGGTCGAAGGGACACTTTTGGCAGAGAATGCTATAAGGATGCCTCGAGAGAGAAAGCTTGGGGGATGCTTTAGTTGTAAGACTTAGCGAAGTCTCTAAAACTATTCTTGTGCAAGAAAGTCTAGGCAAGCACGATGGATCACCCAAGGGACCATATAGAAGAGAAGGGGATGCCTAAGCCTGAGCCTCAAAGATGAGTGACCGCAAGGAAGGAAAGACTTTTATAGCTTATAATAAATCCTAGGTGGAGTCTTTAAAAAAATTTCATCTGTTGACTAGGATCATGCACGCAATGGGTATGACAAGGAAAATAGTGATCCAAGTAAACATGACACCTATATGGATGCAGATCCATGAACTACATAGATAAGTACCATGTGGATATGTGAAATTTTTCCCTTGAGTTATGAATAGAAACAAAATGTTTCTTCATGAAATTGTGATTAATATGCTTGTTGTTTGAAACTATTGTAGGCATGTGACAAAGGACAATAGTCTGGGAAAGGACCAAATGAAGAAAAGGAATACATTTCTAAAAGAAACTGAAAGATAAGGCATGGCAGGTGTTACCGAGAAAAGAACACCAAGAATGGTGTTCCTTTGAAGGGGGGGGATTGTAACACCCCCTCTCTAAACCTATGATTATATGTAATTAATTTTAATTAATGATTTCCATGCTATGGAATGAAAATAATGTAACGTATTAATTATCAATCAAAAATTCCAACAACTGAGAGTGGGGGTGAAGCCTTAAGTACTGGCCATGATACCATAAGAGGGGTTATCGAGGGGGCAGGAAGGGAGTTCATATGTAAAGACCTAAAACCATCTTGGTGAATAATGTGAAGGAAATGATCATATTTCCTCTAACTTGCAGCTAAATCCAAACAGTTAATGGGAAGGGGTTAGTAGTTGAATAAATAACCACCCTAAATGAATGCAGATATGGAAAGGTCGGTTAGGACAACAAATATTGCCAGCCAAAGGTACAACAGAGTAACAATTTTTCATTCCATGATTGACCCACGAAGTTCCCTCTGGAAGAATGAGGAGGATAGGTCGATAAATTTCTTGTGCGGGGAGTGCAAGAGAATAATGTGCGAGGGAAGGCAGAGACGAGGTTCACATATAGAGAAGAGAAGGGATGTGTTTCGGCTTTGGGGAAATAGAGTTGATGCAAGAGAATGAGTGGGTAAGCACTGATAATTCCATGATGGTATTATGGCTTGGCAAGGGGGTGACCTAAAGCCTAAGTGATTGAGCATGCAGAGCCTATGGTTGGGTGGAAAGGTGAACACCCATAGTCAATTGGTTGGCTACATATTGTGAACAAATAAGCATCTCATATAATTTGTGTAATAGAATTAATTGTATGGTTGGATGCCTATAAGTGTATTGTATGTCTGGTCAATAATGTGAATGTTTATTCCTTGACGAGTCCTTAAAATTGAAATAAAAAGGGAAAATGTATGGTTGGTTGTATCCTTTGGCTATACTCATAAATTGTCATGCATGTTGGAGGATTCAACCCCAATATTATTGTAAGTGTCATTTTGTCTATATATATATGGTTGGTTGTATCCTTTGGTTGTACTCATAAATGGTTATACATGTTGGAGGATTCAACCTCTATATTATTGTAAGTGTCGTTGTGGCTATATATATATATATATATATATGTGCACCTATGTGTCGCAGTGTTTGGATCCCTCCAAAAAATGAACCTTGAGGCATAAGATGAAGTAGAGGTACCTTGGGTAGGAAAAGGAGTGCCTTGGACCAAGGTGAGAATTCTCAAAACATGTTAAGACTTGAAAGGACTCAGAGAAAACCTCATGAAATTGATTAAGTCCTTAACTGAACTATTAAGCCAGAGAAAAATCTTGTTTCTCCTCAAAGGATCATGGTCGTCGATTTGGCACGATGCTTAGATCTAGACCCTCAATCAATGTATGATCAAAATTAAATATCGATCATCGATATGGTGAGATAATATATCTTGGATGTTCATCGCAGGGTATCGTTCGGAGTAAGTTGCAGTCACAAAGGAAATTCACTCTGAAGGAGGAACTCTAAGGGAAGGTCTAAATCGTCGATCAAAACCTGAGCAATATTTTATCCTATCCATTCATTGAAGTAGGATATGATACCTGAAGAGGTTGCATTCTAAGTCAATGATAGTTATGGATCTATCAGAGGATTAAGCAGTGAGGTGATGTCGATCGTCAATTAGACTTGGTATTCAGAGCAATGAGGATATTGGCATGGCATCCGACACATATTTAAGGATAATATGTGTCGATACCTAATTTTTCAAAGGGTCAAGGATGGGTCGATGTTGGGCTCAAGCCTTTAGAAGGTCACCTAAATCATCAACCATTGGCATTGCAGGTGGATAGATATCTACTATTAGTCGGAGTAATCCATGGTTTAGTCGGGATGAGACTCTAAACCAACCATAATTGTTGATCCATCGAAGAAAGAAGGTAGAAGATCTGCCACCTTTGGATGTAGTTTCCATTACATCTAGGTGGTATTCGTTGAAAAGAGTTGGTCAATGTGGAATTTTGGAGGAAAATCTTGAATGGTCATAGAGAAACTCTGAGATTGATAATGGACCATTGATCTATCATGAACAAAAGAACTCTGAGAGGAGATATAGATCATCGATTTGTTGTGATTGGAGGAACTATGAAAGGGGATTTGGACTATTGATCTCCTACAAAAGGACTTAAGAGGGTGATGTGAATGGTGCCATGTGTCAATCAAGGATTATGCCATGTGTCATGATGACTTGGAACCTATAGGAGAGAATCTATAGGAAGAAAAATAATACATGTTAGGTGGTGTTGGTGCCATGTGTCTAGTAAATATTGCACCATGTGTCACCCCAGGTGGAAGGTAGTGGTAGGGCCATGTGTCAGGATAGTTTGGAAACTAGCATGTCCCTAGGGGTGACATGTGTCACCAGTGGAATGGTTGACGAGACAAAAGTGGTCCCCAGAGGACCCAAAAACCTTTGTATCATAGACCATGAGTTGGCTAGTTAGATATGGACATGGTTAGATCTCAGTCATTCGTCAGAGTTTGAAGGGTTGGAAAGGTCATGTGTTAGCCAAAAATTCCAACGACAATAAAGGCATCGACAACATGATGAGAGTCATTGAATTTCTATTGGGTGAGAGAGATCATCGTCGTAATTTCCTTGATATTTGTCTCAGAGAGGTGGATGTCACGATGATGTGAGGGTGTCAGAATGGTAGCCAGTGTGGCTCAGTAGTGACATATGTCACTGCATAATTGTTCGATGAGGAAAGGTGGGTCCCATTAGACGAGAAGGTCCTCAAGGCCTTTGTATTATTTCGGGTCATTGGATCTACAGGCCAACAAATATGGACCATTGATCCATGTGTAATGTTGTTGGGGTTCAACAATGGACCTTTTAGGCGTTATCAAGAAATGTCAATGATGCCATAAGGAGATATATGGACCATTGGTCAAAGCACATTAAAGACATAGTCTGAAATGTTGATATATTGTGGGTCCCTCCATCAGCTTTAGAAGTGAGAAAGGGACGAGAAAGTAATCACCACATGAGTTTGTTTCATCGACTTAATCATAGTCGTTAGATGAGTGGATTGAGGTCTATCAGATTGAGAACATTATATGAGAGGGGTGTTAACACCCACACAAGTTAGGATCCTCGACACAATTAGAGTTGTAGGATTCTCAACACAAGGATGGTTTGATCTGGCACAGTCTCGACACGGGATCATCATATGAACTTTTAGTGTTGGGGTGTTTGAGGCTATACGAGAGTAAAACCATGACGATGATGAAGATAAGTCAAGAATTGGGCACATGAACTTAATGTTCCCAATGGAAGATGCCACATAGGATGGCACGAGTATTAAGAGACCATGTGGAAGTGAGGTGGCCTTGGGCCAATGCAGGCCTGAGAAATTTTGGAAGCCATAAATTTTGATCCAAAGCCTATTTTAGAGCATAGTGATAGTCATTGGAAATCTCTTGAAAAATAAAAGACAATGGCACCCTCAAGAAGAGGTATTGAGCTGATTGAGAAAAAGAAAAATTTTAATACCCCATCCCTTAAAAGGGTACTTAGGGGGTTGGGTTTGTTACACCAGAGAACAAAAATAAGATAATCTGAGGCTATATTCTAACAATTGGTATCAGAGAGGGTTCCTTCAGAAACAGTCTAACCACTGGAAGTTGAATCCTTGCAACACAAATGGAAAAATAGGAAGGACTTTCCACAAATAAATCTTCATTATTTCATGGATAAAATTATGCTTTCTCAATCATAAAAATGCAAACCTATCTGATTTCACTTGGATGTTATATTTGGAGTGCATTTGAGAATGGTTGCACCACCCTAAAAAATCCACTAGTTGATACAAATTAAAAGAGGCTTTGTAACAATAATTCTAGGGCCAAGAATGCAATTATGTGCGGTCTGGCAAAATTAGTATTTGTCAAAGTCATGTTTTTTCTATAAGGAAAAGAGGTACGGGACAAGTTACAAAAAATATATGAAGGAGATGATAAGGTCAAGAAGGAAAAATTATAAATCCATAGAGGACAATTTGATACCCTTAATATGAATGGAGTATTGTAACCTATTTTCTTTGTGTAGATGAGATTATCAACACTATTAAAGGATTGGGTGAATATATTGAAGAAACCATATTTGTGGAAAATGTGCTTAGGTCACTTTCATCAATATTTAATCCCAATATATATTCCATTGAAAAAATAAAAGACCTAGACAACATGACAATGGATGAGTTGCACAGAATCCTAATCGCATATGAAATAAGGATAAAACATCAAATCTATCAAGGAAGGAAGAAACCTTCAAGGCATCAAAGAAGATAAAGACAGAACAATACAAGATGGTGAAGGATCAGATCATGTCACTTAGAGGGGGGGGTGAATCAGTGACACAACAATTATATCAATTTTTTTATTTATTAATGCAAACAGAATCTTAACACAGTATTTTATCGTGGAACCCAAATGGGAAAACCACAAACTCTTTTCTATTAACTACAAAATTTGGTTTTACATGTTACATAGAAGGAATATGTACTTCCTTTTTTATCAACACCAACTGATTAGAATGCACCTACACCCTGGTTTACCAACACCAACTGGTAGGATGCTACGACCCCCTGTTTAGTTAGATACAACTGACAAGGAAGAATCAACTGCCTCTACAGGCACCAACCTGCCCTTGCACCACCCAACCACCCTTAATACATAGGTATTAGCTTTTCTTCCTGGAATCTGCTTTAGCTTTTGATTTTCTGATCTGGACTGTAGAGACATTTTCTTCTCACCACACTTCCTTGTTTATATAATCTTCAAAATAGCGTGAGTGTGAAACATTGTGTCCCTTCATTTCAAACATCGCACCTCTTCGATTAATTAGCATTATTTTTTATTTATTTTTGTCGTGAAGGTAAATTGATCACAGTCATGGATCAATTTTAATCCTTTATAATTGTTCACGGATCTCTGCTAATTTCACAGAGACCAAACTCTATGGAGGCACTTCCTTCAAATCAATTTCATATGACCATAGGCTTAACAATTTAAGTGATCCATACATTCTTCCCTTTAAAACCTCTTTATTGATATGACCAACGGCGGTGACCTCACGTCAAGCGAGACAAGTGTATGAGAACTTATCAATTCAACAATCAAGATTCATTCTCCTAACGAGATGGGCAGCTTACGGAGTTTCGACACTTTGACCTTTGGGTCTTCATGACTTCCAATATTTCAGAATTCCCGATCACGAAATTGTCGGTCAAATCGGATGGTTCACTTTTATTTCACGAAGACAGATCTACGGTCCTTTTACACCCTCCAGATCCAATGATCCTTATTCATTCTGAATTTTGGGACTTCAGGTATTTCGATACATCCAACATTTCAAAACTCCTGATACAATTATCCCGAAGTGACGTAGCTTTTCTTATGTCACCTGTTGACATGGACATGAGACAATTTCCTTTTTGAAACTTGTCATTTTCTAGTTATGCCATGTGTACATGTTGACGTGGTCTTCCATGCATCCTTGTTGAAGAGGTTTGCTGACATGGTTTTTCAATGTGTTGTCCTTCCTCGACTTCATAGGTTCATCTATCAGGATTATTTGAGGTATGTTATGTCCAACCTCCCGATCTCTGATATCTTGACTTTGTAAATCTTGTGCTACGTGCCTGCCTTCCAACTGACATCTAGGATATCTTCGATAGAACAACTACATGATATAATGGTCGATATTATTCATCATCAAATCGACAGTTATTGTAACTTTGACCAAAAGGTAGGGGGCCTGACAGGTCATCCTAGGCTCCAGGCTGGTGAGCTTCTCGTGGAGTCCAAACACCTAGATCCCCCACCATACCTTTGCACTACGCATTGGTAAGATATGGAGAGAGTCATGCATATAACCTTATATGTGTTTATTCACACTTCCAATGTGGGGTTAATCCTGTTTATATGAGACAATCAAGGTCGTCAAGTCTTTAATTAGACGGCTACTGTGTCTTCTCACAATTTCCTATGCAATGGTACACTTCTTAATATTTTCAAGGAACCGTCAATTCACCTGCAATGCACTTCTTCTTACAGATCATTGATCCTCATTCGCTAACACTCCTGAGATTTTATCATTGGATTGTTGATCCTATCGTGATCAACAATAGACATGAAATACCTCTGTACTTCTGAGATTTAATTTTGTATGTGCATTCTTTTATGCACTAATAGTCAGTTGTTAATCCTCTTGATATTTGATCTCTGTGTTTTCAATTTCGATCTCTACACATTGTTTTGACATCATCACTTCATTTTTTGACATCAATGACAATATTTCCAACAATCTCCCCCTTTTTCATTGAGGGAAACACACTAACTTCATATTCAAAACTCCCCCTGTGGTGATGCTTTCCTCTTATGAAGTTTCTCTCCCAAGGTAGAGTATTTTCTTAGCCCAACAGTCTAAGTTGGGCTAAAGGTGCAAATGAGTAAGTTAGGACATAGGTTAGTTAGTTTCCTTTCAATAAAATATGTAAGATGATCGATGAAAAATGCATGATCTTGATGGTGAAATGTTTTTCTAACCCCATGGTGACAAAAGAAAGGGAAGCACTACACAAAACCCATAAAAAGTTCATTAATCCTAAGTTATACCTCATATACTGAATTGTGCTTCGGAGATTAAAGATCGGGCCTAGATCTACGACTAAGATTTTGGCACCCAAATCTATGCCTCTGATGAGATTCTGGACCCCCCTGACCATTCTACCTTTAACATCAAGGTGGGGGTCCGAAAAGGTGATTAAAGTGTGTGCTCAGATCTACAGTCATCCTGCTAGTGCACAAATCAATGATCCATAAGATATTTTGGACCACCCCCCCAAACCGTTCTACTTTTAATGGGGGGGTCTGACATGATGGTTAAGGAGTGCATTTGGAACAATGGATGATCTAGCTTTGTTCAGCTCAAAGGTCAGCCAAAGATCCTAGACCACCCCAACCTTTCTACCTTTAATGGCGGGGTGGGGGGGTGTTCAGAATGAAGCAGTTTCCAGGTGGTCCCCATCCATACGTGGCATCATCTCATTGCATATTACCCCCCCACTCCAAACATTTACCACTTACCATTTTTCTAAATCACCATCGTCATCGAAATATGTCACACCCCAAAGACACCCCTTGCAAGTCCCATTTCATGACCCCATTAGCATGTCCCCTCCATCTAACCGTTACAGGTCATATCTATTTCGTTCATTTCCCAATCACCATTCTGTATGTCAACCAGGTACACATGTCAGATGTCCTTCACCTCACCCCCTCATTCTCTAAAGGACCGATTGGCCATTTATTACTAGCCACATACCCATTGTTCACTTGACCTTTCCTTTTTCTCCCAACAGACACCCGTTCACTAAATTCCAACCCCATTTCGATCATTCACATTCCACTTACACTCCCTACGTATCAGAGACTCATTTTCCTTCACCTCCACAACATCTCATCCATCCATAAGTTTTCACCTACTAACATGAGTTCAGTGTGCAGGTATCAGTGGAAATCAATGGTGCCCAAAAGTAAAAGGTCAAATGTGGAGGAAAATCCATTTCTCCCACCTCCTGTCAATCTCTACCGGATCCCATTAGCAGACAAAGACTATTTAATCTCAGAAACCAGGTTCGATTTTGACTTTGTCGAGCTACATTCATGGTTTAAAGACACCTTCATCGATCAAAGTGATGAAATTGGGCTCTGGACGTCAAGTTTCTCTCTGTATCTTTTTCCCCAAGTCTAACTTTTTCCCGAATTCGCCCTCAAATTCCAAGTGCACTACCTCCCTAATCAAAGAGCGATAGTATCTTCATCTAGAGAAACATTTTTCCTTATTAGACCTGAGGCCATCGATCAAATTATGCAGGTACCCAGAGTCGAACCCCGTTCTCCCCTCACAATTGAAATTTTGACAGAAATGTATCAAAACCTATCTTTTCCCTAAAGAGCACAAATCTTTGAGTTGTTCCTCCCACAATATGCCCAATTTCCTAAGAATAATCCTCCTTATCATTCCTCCATATGTTTCGAAAAGGGAAACCAAATTATCTCAACACTGTGTTGTTTGCTTGGTTATTTCTCAGACAAATGGGTGGATGGACCTATCCTAGGTTTCCTATGCATTTTCTCTGCTGAAGAGAAAGTTGCCACCCAGTTTGATTACAACGGTTTTTTGGCCAAAAACCTACACACCAACTAGAAAAATTCCCTACATAAGGCATGTTTCAATATTCTTCAATACTATCCTACATGTTTATGTTCTATAAAGCAGACATATTTTCCTTTCTCATGCAGAAAATGGACAAGGACGAAAAATTGCAAGCAATAACTCTATGGACTTCGCTTCTCAGAAGAAACTCCACTGAGTTCGGTTTCAAATAGTTCATCAAGTTGTTTTATCACCCAATAGTAAGTTTTAGCATCAGATGTCACTCCTGGATTGCAGGAGGAGAAGAGCCCGACACAAATCAGTTTATGTCATGATTTGTTTATCAAGGGTGATCGAAAGAGAGCAGACTCAATTGATATCGTTTTAACTCAGAATCCTCGACTGAACTATGTATGAACAGGCTAGGTATTAGTCTAACTTCAGTCAATAGGTTGTAGTAAAGGTAAGCAGGAGGAAGACATTTAATGAGAAAATGTAGAGGTCGATCGAAGACATCAAGCCTTTCAGCAACCCAAGGATGAATGAGTTAAACATGAGAACTCCTAGAATTTAAATCACAAGGAAACTAAGGAATATCACAGCGTTACAACAAATCATTTATCATAACACAGTCACAATGGTTCATTTGAATCTGTCGATCATGAACTCCTTAGAATCAGAAGGAAAATAGAGTAAATAATAAAGTTGATTTCCATTTAATCAAGAAATCTTGGATACACATACATGATCAGAGAAACTAGTGCTTCATCAAAACCATACAATAGGGAGCTTAGCTCTACCAACGATACTTTACAAAATGGAAAAATTGCCTACATATACCCAAAGCCAATAATAGCAGCAAAATCGAGACTTCTTCATTAACAACATTACGTCTTCATGTTTACTAGCAGACTACACCTGCAGTCTCTGTATAGTCGTGCACTTATGTCAGATGCAATCAAACTCCTAACACCCCAAAAAAGAATTGACATGTCTCGTGTCCTTTCTAGGATTTCCATTTATAGTGGAGATTATGTCTAACTACCACCAACAACTTCAATAACTGCCTCCTTGGGGTCGGGAACAACCTGATAAAATATTCCCTTCAGGACGTGGAGGTCTTCTCATGGTGCCACCTGTATCCACCAACTGACTACTTTGAAAGACTTGTAGGCAAGTGCGATAAATGGGGCATAAGATAGGAAGCAGTGTAAGAACAAAGGTCAGGCAAGGATGATTTGGCATGCTCGTCGTGGAAGAGGGAAGGGAAGTGACCAAGGAAGTGATAGGGGTGAGACACATGATAGGGGGAAGGAGGGTGATAGACGAAAGGAGGAAAGGTGATGGGATATGACTGTTCGAGGGAGGACATGTCGCTTATGGTGGGACGATGTGGAAGGGAGTGGGACAAGTGTCAGAAGGCAATAGGGATCGAAAGGGGATAAAGTGTGCCAGGATGGCACTGAATGGAGGTGAGATATGGAGTGGAAAATAGATGGATTAAGGTGGAGGGTTGAGGAAATTGGAGATGTGACAAGGGGGGGGGCACTTTAAGCCACCAATTATAGACTGCCCCCCCCCCGTATTAAAGGTAGATGGGCAAAGGGGGTCTAGAATCCAACATTGAACATAGATCCAAGCTCCCCAATCCAGACCATTGAGAGATGCGCGTCTAATTACGGACCCCCGCCCACCCCCGGCTATTAAAGGTATATAGGTAAGGGAGGTTCAGAATCCAACCTTGACCGTAGATCTGGGCGCACAAATTCTGGCTGCCCAGATCTGCCTGTCTCTTAACCAAATATGCATTTGCACCCCAACCTAAGGTAAGTGGGTTTTTACCCCACTTCTTCACATTTTTCCACTCAAAGGGGCTTATCTCTTAGGAAAACACACCCTTTACAAGAATTGGTGATAACATTAGGCTCCATGGGGGATAGAGTCATCCTTGTGATGCTCTAAGGACTTATTTGCAGTTCCAATGCCTTGTTGTTGGGATATGGAGTCATTTATTAAGACGAAAACAAACAGAAAAACAATATTTACAAAAATAGAGGAGTCGTCTAAGGCTTTAATTGAAAATTTTCTTCAGGAAACATCCATTTATTGGTCCATTAAAAACTTTTTTGCCCTCCAAATCCTGCAACCTGTAAGTGTTGTTTGAGAATACTTCATAGATTTTGAAAGGTCCAATCCATAGGGAATCATACTTGTTGTGTTTTCCTCTATCTTGCCTAGGTGCATCCCACTTAAGCACTAGATCTCCCAGCTTGAATTCTTCCTTTCTGACCTTCATATCAAAGGCCATCTTGATTTTCTGCTGATGACTACGAACTCTGTCCATTACCTGCTCCCTGGTCTACTGCGCTTCCACCAACTGATGAATTCTTCTAACCATATGATCTGGCTCTCCTTCATAATATTGAAAGAACTTTGCCACAGGTAAAGCCATCTAAGTGGGAAATACAACTTATATCACGTAAACAAGTTGAAAATGGGAGTTGCCTAGGGACTTCATTGTTTTCACTCGATCGGCCCACGGGGCAAATTCGAGCTTTGAATCCTAGGCCTTCTTATTATCTTCCAACAATCTTTTAATGAGCTTGATCAGACTTTTGTTGGAAGATTCTGCCAGCCCATTTCCTTGAGGATAATAGGGGGTGGAATGAATCAGTGAAATCTCAAACTACTCACAAAACTTAACCAGAGGCTTAGACTTCAAAGAAGCAACATTGTCAGTGATAATTCTACTAGGACAACCAAATCTAGCTATAATATCCTCTAGGAAGCTGATAATTACCTTGTGTGAGGGGATAGCCTCTATCCACTTGGTGAAGTAATTTGTTGTAGTCAGGATGCATCTGTGTTGGCCACTTAAAGGAGGATGAATTTCTCTAATGAAGTCCAACCCCCACTGTTGAAAGGGTGTTGAAGCTACTATAGGCTTTAGTGTCAGATATTTGAGTTGTTGATTTCCTCATAACCTTTGGCATTTGATGTAGGCTCTAACTTCTCTACAGACATCAACGAATAAGGTGGGCCAGTAGTACCCATCCCTGAGAATTTTGTGGGCTGTGGTCTTCCAGAAATGATTCCCTCCACACAGGCGGCTATGGAAGTCAAACACAACTTTTTGGGCCTCCTGCGGATTCATACACCTTAGAAACACCCCTAAAGGGTCTCTCCAGTACAAGATCTGGTCAATAAGGAAATATTTGACTCCTTTGAGCTTTAGAGATCTTACCTTAATCTTCCCCATTTCATTAGGGGGTTGTAACTCCTATAGGAAAAATATAACATCTCTATACCAGGAGCATTCTGCCAATAGGGGTTGCTTTGAGGACTACCATCTGACAACTCAGTTTGTTGATTTTCTGAGCGAATATGTACGAAATTTAAC
>ML807963.1:0-14461 GCA_009831015.1 Picea engelmannii
AAAGTATATTGTGATATTTTCATGGCATTATGTATTACCTTGTTCTTTGAGTGATAATAAGATTTAAAAAGTAAATATTTAATGGTTGATTTTATGATTTTGTTTACAATAATGATGAGTTCTTTTACCACTTTATAAAAATGTGTCATTTTCATACCCCAATTTTAGAAAGGGTGCTATCGGCAACAACACTTTTCAATTTGATGGTTGATTTTGAGGATTTGGTTTTAATTGTACCAAATGCTAAAAATATGATTTCAAATTATCTAAAATTTTAACGTTTTGAAAAGAAAAAAAAATTCAAAAACATCTTTTTTTTAGGTGTTGATTTTAAGGTTTTTCTGAGCTACTGTCTGAGTTTTGAAGGCCATGTTTGAAAAATGTTGTAATTTTGACTTCGTTTAAAAAAATGGTGCTACCGGTAGCACCACTTTTTGATTTGGGGGTTGATTTTGATGTTTTTATGCAAAAATATGGGTTTTGGGGGCCAAATTTCTAGTTTTGAGGTCATAGTTCTCATTAAGTGGTAACTTTGTTAAGGTTGGTATTGTAACAAATATTTTGAAATTGTGATCTAATGTGGGTGTATGCAAAACATTCTTAGAGACAATTATTTTCATCTTCAATCCTCTTAGTGTCACAAAGATGAAAAATTCTTTCATCCCACAATGTTTTAAGAATCGTCCAACACCTTGTTTCACTATGGAGCTCATGAGAATTTGTTATTATTTTGGCAATGTTGATTTTCTTCTTTACACTAGTCAAATAGAGAGCTACTTTTGATCTTATTGATTAGGGTTGATCACATCCTTATAGTATATTAATTTTATTTTTTATTCTAAATCTATCGCTATACAATTTATCCTTAAATTTAGATGAAATAATATTTAAATATTATCATTGTTCTACGAAGGGACCTATTCCTTTATTCCCTAATGATTAAGCCAAGACTTGGCATCTTTATGCCAGTCCCACTTGAGTTGCAACTGGTTTTGACTTGAGTTTGAAGCAATCTTAGGAAGCCTCTTGTCTTCCATGTTGTTTATATTGTTCTTGTACATTAGGTACCTAATCATACCTATGCTATCAATGGGGGGAAATACTTTCTTCTATGAGGAGGATAGGATAGAGTGTACAACCTTTAATTTTGAGGTTATAAGTTATAAAACACTTTTGGATTTGCTCTATCTTTCTCCACAATTCTCTAGAGATGTTGCAACCTCAAACTTCACAACCATATAAGATAGCTAGAGTGACAAGAGTCTCAAAGAGGACTTTCTTCTTATCTTGTAGCCAAAGAACCATTGACTTACAATTGTTTTCAAGTCCATAATAAGCATTCCACCCTCCATTTATCCTTTTCTTATTGTTATAATTCCAGTTAAGTTTGTGATGAAGATCGATTCTAAGATATTTGTATGAATTCCCTTCCTCCTAGTTTTTTTGTCATACACAAAATTAACATAAGTTACCTTTTGGTATTTAATTATCCTAACCTTCATTTTTTCAATGTTAATAGGCATACTCATACTAGAGAATAAATCCTTGATAATTTTTAGTTTCTTATCGATATCATAGGGACTCCTTTCCATAAGAAAAATATCATCAACACAAATCAAAAGGATGATGACTATATCAATAAGAGTTGGGAAACCTGCTTCTTCCAAACATCCCTCTAAATTGTCAATGTATATTCCAAAAAGGGTAGGGGACAAGGGACCACATTGCTTAACTCCTATATTTAAATCAATTTATTCTCACCAACCTTCAATGTTCTTAAACTTGGTAATAATGTTCTTATATAACCTTATAGTTTTATGAAGGGAACAAATCCATTTACATAATGCCACTTATATTTTATTACTTATAGGTCAATAACATATATTTTTAATGTTCATCCAAAATTATTACTTATAGATCAATAACATATATTTGTTTCATGGGATTGTAAGGAGTACAATATGTAAAGATGATAATGGGAAGGTATTGAAATGGCTTGTGTGACCTTTTTCAACAACATGGGTTACACCCAATGAAAAGTTCCAATTAGACCCCACACCATTTGTAATATAGAATCCATCTAAATTCTGGCCTCGTGGCCATTTCTGGTTTGGGGTTTACTGGTTATGGCCCGGTCCACTGGTAATGTTTTCCAAGATAAGGAATGAAATGCAACTAATCTGATATGCATGCATTTGAACGAAACTAAGGTAACCATAAAGAAAACATAGAACCATACATGCTCCTATTGATGGCCCCAAAAATAGTTCACATAGAGAAAAGATGAGAATATGAGTAAATAACTGCAAACCTAGAATAATATAGCATATAACAATCATTTATAATCCTACATCCACATATTCAGAAAAATATTCCATGAAGAACAAAAATAATAATGCAACAAACATACATAATAATACTCTATAATGCGATAAATATTCTTACACAACCCAAGTGTCGAGCAAAACATAGCATAAATGTCCACAACACGTGAAACACAAGGATCAAAATTCTCCAAAAAATAGCTTGTCCAAATAGACTTCTTGTCATTAAAAGATTCAACAATAGTACATGAAAGATCTAAGAGCCCAAATCCCACACTTCGAATGCAATCCCCTTATTTATTGAGATTCACCTTGAATCTTGGCCTCCCGCCTTTCCGACTCTTGACCTTCTGTCTCATCCAACTCTTGACCTCCCCTTTACAAACCTTTGTCATTATCCTCTAATGCATGATGAGGGAATAATGACAACAATAATTTTCATGATTTAATATATCAGACATTATATGCATTTACATTTCGAATTTGTCTTTTAGTGTTGGCGGGCCATCATGGATTTTAACCCCATTTCACCTCATACAATGTGATGAATAATTTAGACACTGAGGAATTCTCCTGCCAATATGCCTGGGATGTTCCCACCATGAATATTGTACTTCATCTTTTTCCATTTGGGCTTGATTCCCTTTTGTTGTTGGTTTCTCATGTGTTGATATATCAGCTACCTCATTTGTTGAAGATTACTTTCGTGAAGATGATATTGAGTATTTGTAGCTTACTCATTTATACATTGTGTATTCATATTTATGAGTATTATCTTCCTCCAGCTGGTACCTGGATTCCATTCAAAACCAAATGCATGAGTTTCTCATACATAATAATTCCAAATACAAATTAAAATATATTCAAACTTGAGGGAATTAATTGAAAGTTGAATGAAAAGTGCAGATCTACTTCCCTAATTTTGATCGATGGTCCCTTCGATGGTCGTTTCATAGACATTCCCACTGCAATGTTTTTCTATTGAGTTTTTGGGGTGATGACAATATGCCAATGTTTAATCATAAAAAATATGTCAATTGTTCAGGAATATCATGAATTTTATAACTAATAAGTTGTTTATCTTGGCGAGACCTTTCCAACAGTATAATGAGCACAAAAAATAGGTCTCGGAATCAAACGTTATGGAAAGAATACAAAAGACAGTTTTGTGAGACCCACCATTGTGTCGAAGGTTGGAGCTCATTTGCTTTGTCAGAGAAAAAAATAATATTAGAGAAAAAAAGAAGATCGTACTCCTCTTTATTGGAGAAAAAAAGAAGACCAGTTTCCTCTTTGTCTGAGCAAAGAAAAAGATCAAATTCCTCTTTGACAAAGAAAAAAAGAATATTGGCCTCTTCTTCATCAAAGAAAAAACGAAGATCGGAGAAAAAGATAAGATTGGTTTCCTCTTTGTTGGAGAAAAACAAAATATTGAAGAAAAAAGGAAGATCGGAGAAAAAAAAATGATCAACCTCCTCTTTGTCGGAGAAAAAAAGAAGATCAACTTCCTCTTTGTCAGAACAAAAAAGAAGATTAGACTCCTCTTTGTTGGAGAAAAAAGGAAAATCAAAGAAACAAAGAAGATTGGCTTCCTCTTTGTTGGAGCAAAAAATAAGATTGGCTTCCTCTTTGTTAGATAAAAAAAGAATATCTAGTTCCTCTTTGTCGGACCAAAAAAGAAGATTGTCCTCTGATATGAGTCCAAAGGAAAGAAAGAATTCAAAAAATATCAAGTGTTGGAAAACTTTCTTGTATCGGCATGAATGCATAGATGTGTGTATCAAAGGGTGAATGACATATTCTAATGATGAAGTTTGAAAAAGGAAGAGAAATAATTTAGAGCTTGAGGCTTGCAAAAAATTCTAAGTGTTTTTAATGGCAAGAAGCGAGAAAGATAAGAAGGGCTCCCTATTTCTTGGCTCCGATTGAATGAATCTGAAGATTAAGTCAAGAAATAAAGGGAAGGCATTGTTTCTAGTACAACATGCCTGAGTTCAAAATTACATAACTTTCTCATACGATGTCCAATTGAGGCGCCATTTTTTTCAACGAGGAGAGCATAGGGAGAGGTTTCTCGAGAGAGAACGTACAAATTCATTCAATCATTTGAGAATATTAATGTTTAATGAAGTTTTCTTGATGAAAGATCCTATGGCAATCATTTTGGCACTTTTGGACCTCATATTTCAATTATGTCAGTGGCATTGGATTTGTAATCCCGCAAAACATAAAATTGGCCTACTTCGGAGATGAAAAATCTTCTTTGACGAGTGAACCAAAATTATGAGCAAAGGAATTTTTCAATAAAAGTTAGGGCCCCGTTTTTCTACTACTTCACCGAAATTCAGTTCTTTATGTTCCCGCGACATATGCGTTATATAGTCTCTTAATATTTCCATTGGAATTGAGGTTACCCATTAGTGGCCAAGAAATATTATTCCTTGAAAACAATCAAAATAAAATTTGGAGCACTTAATACTAAGTTTGTGTCGAGAGGACCAATTATTTTGTGAGATTCAATTAAAATCCAACCTATCTCTTGTAGATGTTGCAATTAACCCACCTGACAATAAATGACACTTTCATGATCAAGGTTAGACATTGAAAAATATAAATGTTGGTATGATATGCGTAATGAAAGTTTCTAGCAACAAAAATATACTTTTCAAGATTATTATAATACTCAATTACAACGATGACATGAAATCAATCAAAATCAATAGGAAATAAACATTAGTCATCCAATTAGACTTGAAATGATTAATCATTGTTAATTGAAAGAACCTAACTAATGGGAACATTGAAAAGGATCTAAGTTGGTAGAATTCGGGAGAGGCTTTGAGATGCGAGTGTCTCACCAAAATGGTCTATGTCGGCCATAAAGTTAGCTCACTATCGATACACCTAGTATTAGAAAGGGATGGACATCTTCCGCCAACGTACCGATGAAAGAAGAGGAAATTTTCATTGACAAGCACTATGTATTGGCGAAGATAGAAGATGTTCCCCAATACACTATGTATCAGTGAGGATAGAGGAAGCTCTTGGATACACCATGTATCAATGAAGATAGATAATGATCGTCGATACACTATGTATCGGTGAGAAATATATATCCACTGCCAATGTGTCGACGTTTGGAAGTGGGTTAGCCTCTAGTGTATCATTGCACAAAATATGATTTTCCTCCACTATATTGGTGTTGGGAAGGAGATTGACTTCCACTAGGCTCGAAGGGAAGAAAGAAAACTGAAAATTTCTAAGTGTTGGAAGGTTTTACATTGTCGATGAAAATAGGGAGATTTCGTTGATATAGGCTATATTGGTGAAGATAGAGGATGTTCTCTGATATGTTGTTTATTGGTTAATATAGAGGATTCTCGTTGATACACTGTGTATCGATGAGCTAGAGTGATCTTCAAAAAATGCTCAAAATGGTCAAGTTTGGATGGAAAGAAGAGGATATTTGACAATAACATTTGCATGGAATACTTTCAAAGGTTTTATAGTAGCAAAAAGTAATAAGGGGGCCCAATTTATTCTCTTAAAGTAATGGTGTTTTGAAGTGAATAGAATACATTAGGGAGGGTTTTGTGCTAGAACAACAGAAGGTAAAGCACATTTTAAGGAAAAATTAACTTAAAAGAAGGCAAAATAATAAAAAAATAACTAGGAAATGCCCACCCAACAATATGAGAACAAATTATGAAGTAGCTCAAGAATCCCAACAAGATGAGGAACAATGAAGAAGCTCAAGAATATGGAGGTTCCATAGATGAGACATGTTTATTTGAATAAGCACATCTAATATTTGGGGCCACAAAGAAATGCATGATGGATGTGAGGCCATGACAATCATCAAGTCTATGACACCTTACAACTCTATCATGTGAGCTTGCAAGTTGCCCATGGTACCTTTTCCTACTAGTTTCAAAGGATTGGAATTAAGATGTAATCATCACAATGCATATCAATTTGGGGAACTAGCCTCTAGTAAGTTTTCAATGAATGTCAAGCTCGTCTCTTGGAGGAAGAGAGTTAAGCATCTATGGTCCTCATAAGCCATGAGTTTTTGGAGAGAAACAAGTGACTCTTTGAAGAGACAAAATAGACATCTTGATCTAATATCATAGTAAGGAGAGCATCAAAGTATAAACTCATCCCCCATATCAATATCTAAGGATTAGAACTAACAAATATAGTACTCCCAAGGAATATGGTGGTATGTCTCAATGCAAATCTAATGGGATAAAACTATAAGTTGGGTGAGAGGGACCCTCAATATACAAGATAACTGAATTTTGGTGTACCTTGAGGGTTGAATGATCCCACCACTGTAATGGAGACACAAGTCTAATTAGTGATAGATTTTGGGAGAAATATTCTATCTAGGATTATAACATGTGGATTGAAGGCATGCTCTATAAATCTCAATATAATACACTAGTTTATCTCACCCTTGGAGAGATTAGGAGCATCCAATAAAAATCCATGTTGGGTTGGTCTTTCAATATCAAGGTCAATGAGGTGAAGCAATGAAGAGGCTCTCACATTCAAACATGAACCAATCCCATGATTTTTCTACTGCATAGAGTATTTGAGAGAAATATATAGATATATAAGAAAATAACTTTGTGAGTTTCTTATTTGTATAAACATGTGTATCATTGTCAATAGATGAAACATCAATGAGTCAGGTGTGCCAAATTATGCAAGAATGATATCATGAGGCACTTATCTCTTGGCATGAAGATGTTTAAATAACATCATGAAAAACACTCTCTCTATCTTGTTTCGGTTTACTCCTCGAAGGTATGGTCCCCATACCTGACACCCATACAAGAGGTTAGGTGTGAGAAATGATTGAAATAGTAGGATATTCGATCAAATGTCTTAAAACTGAAGTAGTAATAGTTTATTTACAAGCGTATTAAGAGATACATATACTTTTCTCATTGTAGCCATTATTGTTGGAGTAAACTAAAGCATGGTATAGAGAAGAGTATCTCCAAATATACATTTGAAAATATTGCCTTGATCCTCTCACCTCTATAAGTAAGAATCACATTGCTTGCCTCCTTTTTAGGGATGTTAAAGGAGACGACTTTTTTTCCCTATATTAGCTTGAAGATGCCAAAGTGTCACAAAAGGAAGCTAAGATGTAAAGTTTCCTTTAGAGACCCATCATTAAGTGGGACATGAGGATAATGTCATTTTCAAATAGGATAATAACAATGAATACTTTGAAGAGTAAGTGACAATGTTAGGTACACAATGAATTTGATATGATTTTCTTAACTCTTATAGTTCTCTTGACTTTCTCTATCTCACTAGTCTTTGTATGTACTTTTCCAACAATTACCATATAATACCATCTTGTGGTGTCCTCCTTAGCATCATTGCCCAACACATTTTTTTGGAGAAAAATGTTCAATTTTGGATGATGCAATACTCAACACTATAGGGGTCATAATTTTTTGCGACCTACCCTTTTTGCATCATATTTTTAGGCAAACACTCTATAAGGGGTCATATTTACAATGACAAAAATGATGCAACAATTTTTGTGTGTCATGCTAGCAACAAATTGTGTCTCATATTATTGCAAGAAACACCTTATAGAGTCACCTTTGCATTGTGTTTGCATCAAATGAATGTACATTACATATCACTAGCATCAATCTAGGAATTTATAATTCATATTGGGCATTGTTATTATGTTGTATTTGAGTCCTACTAGCATCATTATAGCATTGAAATATGAAGTTTTTTAGTCATTTTTTCATCATTGTTGTGTTTTCTTAGTGTTGTATTACATCGATCATGTGTCATTTTAGCATCATGTATGCATCATTTGTATTCCTTTTGTGTCATATTGTCATTTTTTAGCATCATAATAGAGACAATTTGTGTCACATTAGTGTCACATATGCATCAAAAGTGAACCCTTGCTTTAACATTATGTTGTGTTCAACTGAATCACGCCAAATTTGAATCTTATTAGCATCAAACTTGCATCATTGTTTCTACATAATTGTTATTAATGAATTTTTTAAAAATATAAATGGTTAATGATTATATTAAAAGGGGTTGTAGTTTAACCAAACAACTTAGAGATACAAATTTCAATGAGGCTAAACATGTCTTGCAAGGATTTCATACTCTAATTGAAGATCCGTGTAGAGAAAATACAACTCTTTCTACTACAATTGCACTTTCTTCATATTCATGGATACAAGGATAAATTCTTATAAATTGATTGTATAGAAGAATCCCAAAACATAACATAATTATTGATTAGGATGGAGATTTATCGCCCCCTTTAATAGGAGTGAATCAAAGGAGAGAAAATGGCCCAAAAAAATTGATTCTATCTATGTTTCTCTTCTTTAGGTCTACTTCCGCACATTTCCTAGCACATGAAAAAAAATCATTTTGTCTCTACTTGATCAATAAGTCAACCTATCTTGTTTGCAATGGCTCCAAGAGAGGAATCATCCAAAAAAAATAAAGGGAGATTAGGCAACATGCGCCACACAAGGGTTGTAGTATTCTCCATTTTTTGGTCAAAATAAAGGGACCAATGCGAGATAAATATTTCCTTGTATCCCATGAAATAGGGTCAAGCAAAAGATGAAATATACATGACCACAAGCATGAGGAAAACCTTATACATGACCACGAGAATAAGAAAAACCTTACTTGAATCTTGGGATCCCAATGTTCTACTACCCATGACTCTATAGCTCTTGCACTGGAATAGAGACCAATAAAATTTCCTACTAATGGAACATGCTCATATAGAGTGAGGGATTTTTCCCCTGGCTCTAAATATGAGATGTCCAACTAGGGGATGGAATCTACCCACTTTACAAATATACTCTACATTAGTCACTTTCCTTTGGCTAGATTCACAAATCATATAAGAGTTTTGAACACCTCGACCTCAGATTGAAAGGGGTCTCACAATCTTTCTCCATTCAAGATAAACTTCACCACAATGATGGCGTCCAAGGTTTCAGCCTGAAAAACCTCAGTAGTTAATCTGACAGGGTTAATTAATGGATGACAAACTAAAAAATGGCGGTATCTAGGTAAACCTAGAAACAACCCAGAATCAAATTAGAGTCTTGTTGCAATGATCAATTTATAATATTAATGGTTTAATTATTTTTATTTATTTAATTTTTAAATTATTTAATTATTTTTATTGTTGTTGTTGTTATTCATTAATTTAATTATTAATTATTAATTTGATAATATTTAAATATTGATGAGAATAATGACTAGTATAAGTCTATTTCATAATGTACTAATCACAAGGGGGAAAACCATTTATATACATATGTAATGATGAAATTTTAAATTAAATCATAATATATCCATGTAATTTTTAATAAATGTAAGCAAGTGGTACACTGCCACCCCAAGGAAATATCAACTTTCTATATAACATTGCATGAACAAATATGTACACATATAAGGAAATAAAATGAGTTGGACATCAGTAGTTGATTGAAGTATTGTTAGTTCCCTCATCATCACTCTATAAAAACAATACTAAAAAAATGTGAGTTCAATAAATTAAAAGATGCTAACATATAAAGTTGTAATAAAAACATTTAGGTTAAAAAGTTATCAATACTCTTTAATTCCTTCCCATGGATGGAGTGGTTGGTCGTGAGCTATAGTTCAATTTGAAGGATAGTAGGGGTGGATGACATGTATCCCATCAATTCTACCCACCTGCCAATGAGGGAGAAGGCTAGTACAACAATGCTAATGCCTCTACGTGGGATCAAAAGGTGACATCAGTTGAGTACAAGAAGATTTCATTACAGAGCATGAAAACCTAGACTAAGGACAAGATATTTGGTGAATAACATGGGTGGAAGCTCTCGACAAAACCGTTCTCACTTGGAAATTATGGTATGTACTCTAGTGCATTGGTTAATCTACATAAAAGGATTCATGAACTGATCAAAGGGAATAATGGTTGAGAGTGTGGCCATGGAATTTAAACCAGAGGGATTTCTCAAGCTTCTCAATTCTTTTTGGAATGTTGTTATGCTAATATCTTTGGTTGGGTATGTTTTGGCATCTATGGTGGACTCATTGTGTGTTGATATCTACTGTATTATTTCTATTTATCCTCTCTTGCATCGTGCCCCTATCGGTTTCTTGGGGAGGGTCATGTATTTGTTTGTGTTGTTGTCTAGGTTGGGAGTATGAATCCCACGCCTCCCTGGGCCTTGTATGTCTCCCTTAGAGGAAGTTGGGGGATTTGGGTGTAACCTCTCTCCCTTCGAACCTATGGAACACATTTATTGTCTTGGTAAGTGTGTCTCTATCTCCTACATTAGCTCATTCTCGGTCCCTATTGGTGTTTTGGTTATGCTTTTCTCCCCTTTCTTGCATGATCCCTATGTCCACATGGTATAAAAGGGTGAAATGCCTCACATGCATGGGGATAGGAAGAGGGAATATTCCATGCAACCACCCCCCCAATGTGTTACCAAATGTGCTCAAGTTACTTGCATTGAAAGGGATACTATGCATGTCAAGGGACTCTATCACTCATGAAATTCACCAGAATAGAAAGGAAAGCTCGATGTGTTAGTGGGTGAGGCTAGACTATTAATATCCCAAACCTCCAATCAACATATCAGATAAGATCTTTAGGAATGTAGAGTGGACACATGCTTCTCCAGATCCAAGGAGACTAAATTTTTCCATGCCATGGAATTATATTGGATGGTGAAAACCATTATCGTTTTATCCCTAAAGGATGCACATACTAAGCACGACAAGTAGGAGGAGACTTTGGAATGGATTCATAGGTTGGAAGTGAAATTCATGTTCTTTGCAAGGTAGCCTTCAGAATCAACTTCAAGGTGACAGATTGGGGAGAGGATGATGACAAGGAGTATGTTGAGGTCACAAGGTCTTGGGGATCCTTAGGTACCATCTCAAATCCAATTTTACTCGAAGAAGACATGGCAAGGGACACCAAATGAAATGCTACTATAAATAATAATTTGCATGCAATCCCACTCTAGTTGATTCTACTATGGATTGATCTCTGGATTTTTTTGGTTAACCTTGTTTCAAAATAGTTGATATGTATATGCTATAGACTTTTTAGTTTTGTTTTTTCTATTTATGGACATAATGTAGGCACTGGGATATTGAACTATGATGATTATTTGATGCCTAGTTTCTTTTCTAGAGGGCTATAGACATGGTTGTATGCATATTTTTGTATAATATTAATACTTAAGTATCTTAGCTTACAAAACAAATACTCTTTGATTCCTTCAAGTCACCCTCATTATCATTAGTCTAAAACAATATACTATATTTCAATCAATGAATGAGTAATTTCAACTATATTTTAAAAAAGTTAAAAAATAAACATAATTAACAATTAATTACCTAGGGAATCGACTTCAAAACTTCCACCATTATTTCATGACCATAACTCGAGGCATACATTAATTGTTCGTTAGTGGGCTCACAAATATAGTCATTTAATTGTATGTAACAAGAGAAAACCATATTTAACAATGACATAGATTAAGCTAGTATATTAGCATAATGATTGAAATTATATCGATAAACTCACAAAGAACCCTCTAATTGACGACCTCTCATCTTGACTCGAAGAATGTGTAATTGATCATTTCTTTTAATTTATTTGTGTAACATCCCACTCTATTGAACACACTTTTATCGACTTATTCTTTGAGGACACTTGCGTGCAAGTGATCTGGTTATGCTACATGGTGATTTTATTTTGATTATGGATTATACATGTTGATGATGTGGCGTGACTTATTGTTTCAATATATATTTATTGACAGAGGATATGACAAGTTTACCTAAGTGTGCAGGACACATGATGAATTATGGATGTTGATGGCATCGATGGACCTCCTTGGACTCTAGACTGAGTTAGGGAGTGTATTGTATTTTGTTTGAGTATTTCATTTTACACATATATTACATGTGATTGATTATAGTATAATTATATTTATTGATCATAGACAATGTTTTTTCAATGGATGCAGGCCGATGATGCTTACTAATATGACTCACATAAGGATTAAAGGGGCCATGCACAAAAAACTAGAAATTGAGGGAGAGGTGTGGCAAAGTACCTGCCATATCCTAGAGCACTCTCATTGTGGCTCGAATTGTAGGTTAATGATTACCTAGTTCGAGAGTTTCATGATGTCATGAGGTAAGACTGAGATAATCACTCATGAAGAATTCTAAGGTGCATGCAATAAGGTAGAGTCCTTATTTCTTAGAATCCCTTAGTCTCTCACAATGTCAATTGAGTGGAGTGTTGACTCCAAGGGTTGGACAAACTACCAAAACCATTCAAAAGGTGAGTGGCAGCCTTGGAACATGGAGGTGAGTATTGAAGGACACCTTGCGTAAATAAAAACTTGAGTCAATAAATCTAGGTAGCCTAGAAAACCTTGAAATCATTAGACCTTACCGGATTTAAATAATTAATTAAAGAGTGAAATTATTAATTATAAATCCCCAAAAAAGGTCAAAGCCTACTTAAAAGACTAAGCCTTAGTCTAAGTTAGTTAGGGAACTAAATTAATTTATTAATTAAATTAAAAGAAATAAGATAACTAAATTTAAGAATTTAAATAATGAGAAAATCTAAATGAGATATAATGCACATGTGTGCATGAAATTAATAAAAGTAAATTTAAAATTAAGAAAGAAATAAAGTATGAGAGAATAGGTGTACACATAGGATGGTATCTAAAGTCTAGCTACCACTAGTCTAACTAGAAGAAGACTCCTAATTAAATTCTAACTAAGTTATAGTTGGGAGACACTCATTAATTGAGAATCTGGGGAATTAAGAGACAACTAAGAGTGATTTTAGGAACACATGGGGGAATGTGAGGGAAATTGACTTTTAATTTAAAATAAAAACTTGTTCTTACTTGTGGAACTTGGGGAGAGAGTGACAAGTGTGAGGGTGAATAATCCTAATTTATTTAATTAAAAAGTTAATTAATTGTGCATGAGGACATGTGTTAGTGAGGAAAATTCTATAAAAAAAAATGGTTTAGATGGGAAATGGATCACACTTTTTATTGGTAAATTTATGCTTCCAAAATCATTTTTGAACTGTGTTTTTGTAACAACCCTCCTAGTTAAGGACAACTACTCTGTCGACTGGTACAAATTTTTTTTTTTGTTGTGCTCGATGGCGTGTGTGCGCGCGTGGAAGAACACCCCCTCGGCTCTACGTCGCCACTCGAACCAACATGACGCAAGTAAGACGAACACAATCAAGACATCTCGACACATCATAGTGACCACCAGAAATAAACGCCCCTGGACATAAGGCGTGCGACTAGCAACAGTAAGCAGAAAGGACACTGAGGTTTAGGCACAGTACTAGCACCGGAAGAAAGAATCCAACGGTGGAGTCACAGTAGTGGAACTGTGCCTTTAAACAACCGAGACTCTTGATACGGCACTGGATTTCTTCCACCGGATTTACACAGACATACATACAAGGCTACAAGAGGGGTATCTATCCCACTAGACACGAACCTACTACGCAAGACAACACCACCAGGTACTGCAAAGTCAGGGACAATCATGACCACTTATGGGAGACGCAAGTCAGGAGGACTCAAATCGATCGACCATTTATTGAGACCTGAAGGAAACAATCAAGACCCAATGCTCCATTAATTATCATCAATCGACGGAGACTTTATCATAAGGTAAAAGCCAATAATCTCAATCCCCCATTGTTTAGTTATAAGGTCAATTCGCGCTAGTTCAGGGACAAGCAATAATCACACGCGCATTACAATTTTTGCTAAACGCCCTGATTGGGCAACGACATCAATACCATACGGTAGACCCTCGAACATTACAATCTCCTTATTGTCTTGCCCTTCCTTCTAAATTATTACCATACAATGGGATAACCTATCACTTATTTGCATTGCAGTTAGAACTTTCATTACACTTCACTTTAAACGAGTAATAACTTGCAATTCAACCATCATCCTAATTCAATTAACAAATAATAACTTTGCAATTTAACCATATTCTTCAACATTGCAACTCAACGACAATTTTAT
>ML807963.1:29760-40502 GCA_009831015.1 Picea engelmannii
CCCCCCCCTTGGGACCCCCCTAGGAAAGCACCTCGCACACATGAAACAAAGAGCACTACTAGAGGGATCGTCAGACACAATTGTCGAATCTGACGTGCCCACACACACACATGCAAAGAATATAACACATACCCAACATTCTCCCACTTGTTGTTTTCTTTGCATCCAGGGGTCCAAGGGATTATATAGTCAACAATACAAGGCAAAAATGCCCATTGTTACTCTACACCAGGAGAAATTTTATGTGCTCATAGACTTTGTCAATGAATCTGCAACATTCTTCAAAGTGTCAACCTTTTCCAGCAACACCTTCCTTTCCTCAACCATGTCTCTCACAAAGTGATACTGAACATCAATATTCTTTTTCTTCAAATGATAAGCTGGGTTCTTTTCTATGGATATTGCACTCTGATTGTCACAATCTAATCTCATTTCTTGTTGTACCAACCCAATACCTGAACACAATCTTTGTAACCATATTGCTTCCTTACTTGCATGAGTGGTTGCCATGTATTAAGCTTTTGTAGTTGAGAGTGCCACTACAACCTATCTTTTTCTCATCCAACTTATTTCTCCAAATAGGTTAAACACATACCCACTTGTAGATCTTCTGCGATCCAGATCTCCAGCCCAATCTGCATCAACAAAGACATGTATTTCCACCACTCTGTCCAATCCTGAACTTCCTTGGTAGCACAATCCATAACTGGTAGTGCCATGAAGATACCTGAAGACCCTCTTTACTCCTGTCCAATGCTCCTTCCTTGGTTTTGACATATACCTGCTCAAAATTCCCACTGCATGTGCAATGTCTGGTCTAGTATAGACCATTGCATACATCAAACTGCCAACTGCACTAGCATATGGAACATGGGACATGTCCTCTTATTCTTCCCGTGTCTCGGGACACTGATCTACAGACAACTTTACACCTATAGGAATAGAAACCTTGACCAGTTTACTTCCATGCATATTAAACCTCTATAATATTGTCTCAACATATTTTCTCTGATTCAACCAAGGATTCATGTTGGCACGATCTCTTTTAATCTCCATTCCTAGAATGAAGTTAGCATCACCGAGATCCTTCATGTCAAATTTGGAGGATCACTGTGATTTCACCTCCTTGATAACATCCATGTTATTTCCTACCAACAACATGTCATCAACATACAACACTACATAAATGAAGTGATTACCAACCTGCTTGGAATATACACAATGATCAGCCCTGCTTCTTACAAATTCCAATCCAAGGATGTATGTGTCAAACTTTTGGTACCACATCCTAGGTGATTGCTTCAGACCATATAGTGACTTCTTTAGCTTATAGACTAGCTCTTTCTTTCCCTTCACTACAAAGCCTTATGGCTGCTTCATGTAGATTTCTTCTTCTAGATCCCCATGTAGGAATGTTGTCTTCACATCCATCTATTCTACTTCAATATCAAAAGCAACAACAATAGATAAAAGAAATCTAATAGAAGTTAACTTAGCAACAGGAGAAAAAAATCTCACCAAAGTCAATTCCCTCTACCTGGGAATAACCTTTTGATACTAACTGAGCTTTGTATTTCTCCACTTTACCTTGTGCATTAAACTTCTTCTTGAACAACCATTTGCTACCAACCAATTTTTTTCCAGCTGGCAACTCAACTATATCCCATGCCCCATTCTTATCCAAGGCATCCATTTCTTCAACCATGGCCTTCTTCCAGAGTTTACTATCCTCTGAATTCAATGCTTCCCTGACAACTCTGGGATCATCATTAGTAATAGATAAATCAAAATTGGAATGAAAATCAGGTGGACTATACCTTTCTAGATTCCTTCTATCTCTCATTGATCTCCTCAATACTGGGGTATGAGGTTCTTCTTCTTCTTCTTCTGCTTCCTCTTCTTCAGATGATTCATATTTTGCATCATCCAACTCAAGCTCTATTTTCTCAGGTTCGTCTTGCATTGGTAGGAATTCCTATTTGGACACATCTTTTACCTCTCTGAAAACAACATCTCGACTGTAAATAGTCTTCTTGGTTTCTGGGTTCCAAAGCTTATAACCTTTCACACCATCTTTATAACCAATAAAGATACACTTTTCAACCTTTTTATCCAACTTACTTCTATTTACCTTTGGAACATGTACATAAGCATCACAACCAAACACTCTAAGATGTTGAAGAGAGGGTTTCTTTCCAAACCATACCTCGTGTGGAGTTTTATCATCCAATGCTGATGAAGGTGATCGATTGACCAAATAACACGTTGTACCCACTACCTCTGCCCAAAATTCTTGTCCTAATGCGACACCGATGAGCATGATCCTCGATTTTTCCATCAGTGTCATGTTCATCCTTTCTGCAACTCCATTCTGCTGAGGAGTGTATGGAGTAGTCTTCTACCTTTCTATACCACACTTCTTACAGAATTCTTCGAATTCATTTCCACATAATTCTCCACCATTATCTGTTCTCAATACCTTTATTTTCTTCTCTGTCTAATTTTCTATCAGAGCCTTAAACTCTTTAAATTTATCAAATACCTGAGATTTCTTTCTAAGAAAATAAATCCATGTGTACCTTGAGAAATCATCTATGAATGAAACATAATACGCAAACTTACCTAGTGATGGAACATGCACAGGTCCAAACACATCATTGTGTATCAATTCTAAGATCCCCTTTTCTCTTGTAGCACCAGATGGGAATCTTACTTGATTATGTTTACCATATATGCAATGTTCACAAAAATCAAAATCTAGAGTGCAATTAGACATACCTTCAACCATGCCTTTATCGTGTAGTGTTCGAAGGCCCTTTTCTCCAATATGCCCCAATATTTGATACCATAGCATGGTCTTCTTTTTAGGGATGATATTGGTCTCATCTTCTTTATTTGTCTGCTCAAGGACAACATAACTATTACACCCATTAGTATAAGTGCTTCCCAACAACTTGTACAAAGTTCCACACCAAACTCCCCTCATCAACACCATTTCCCCTCGTACCATCTTGCAAGTGTTCTTTCCAAATACAGTATCCACTCCTCCATCATCCAAATTGCTTATAGATATTAGGCTCCTGGCAAGTTTTGGAATGTGCAGAACCCCAGGGAGAGTTCTAATCCTTCCATATTTTAGCAGCAACTTAACCCTTCCACGTCCCAAGATTTTTGTTGTTGAGTCATCTCCTAGGAATACATCACCACCATCATATTTTTCATATTTAGAGAACCACTCCCTGTGAGGAGTCATATGGTATGATGCACCTAAGTTGATCAACCATACATCGCGGTCTACATGTGTACTTGTAGATGCTAGGTAAACATCACCTCCTTCTTTAGTGGAGGTTTTCTCCTTTGTGGAAGAGGTACTATCAAATCCCTTTGGTTTTTCAACCTTCTTAGACTTGCAATCTTTCTTATAATGCCCTGTTTTACCACACTTCCATCATTTCCTCAAAAAATTTCCTGGAGACTTAGATCTACTTGTAGATTTAGATCTCCCCCCTAAAGGCTTGCCCAGATTCCTTTCTTGGGTACAACCTCTTACAAATAAAGCATCTGTACTATGACCATCCATTCTTTTTCACCTCATCTCTTCAGATAACAAGGATGAAACTACATCCTCATACTTCAATGTAGATTGAGTGGTACTACCTATTTCTACAACTAGATTATACCGAGAGTATGGAAAAGAACATAACAATGTAATACACTTATCTTCTACTTCAATCGTAATATTAACAGAGACAAGTTGACTTACCAAAGTATTAAAGGAATTTAGATGTTCTGTCACAGAATATCCATCTTCCATCCTAAGATGATACAGATTCTTTCGAAGAAAAAACTTGTTTACCAGGGACTTTGATTGATATAAATTCCCCAACTTATCCCATAGTTCCTTGGCTGTAGATTCTCCTGAGACATTCAACAACACCGAATCTACTAGGCAGAGTCGAATAATACTCCTTGCTCTTCTATCCAACTTCTCCCAATATTCTTTCGACATACCAGTAGGTGGTGTACTAGTAGTTTGTGTACTAGTAGGTTGTGTACCAGTAGCCTGTGTCCTAGTAGATGGTGTACCAATAGCCTGTGTACCAGGATCCACAGTGATCCATTGTTCTTTGTCTACAAGAAGGTCCTCCATCTTGAGATTCCATAGCTCAAATTTTTTACAGTTGAACTTCTCTATCTCGATTCTAGAAGAGCTCACCATTCATCTTTCTACACTTGAATAACCATTGCAAAAGCTCCCACTAAACCCAGGTTTATCACTGACCCAAGATCAACTTGATCTATCAAGACTGAGCCAAACCCTCAACAACAAAGGTGTCCCTCTGAAGCCAAAAACAAGCTCTGATACCATATGTAAGTTTTAAACTTCTGAATTAAAGCAATGCATATAGATTCTTAAGAAAAACCGAATTTAATCAATGGCTCATACACATAGTACACAAAGATTTTATACCGGAAACCCTCAATCGGGAAAACCTTTCGTATATTCATTATATCGAATTTCACCATTCACCATACAATATATACAATGTTTTTAGGTATTCCGTAGATACCAAAACCCTAATCCCTTAATCCAGGATTAATTTAGAAAAATACTAAAAATAGCAAAAACTAGGAAAAAAAAATTTGGGGCATTGCCCTGAATCCCATCTGCCCCCGACTAACACCCGGTGTCAAACGTTGTGCATAACCAGGGGGGGCATACCTGCCCCCCCTAGGAAAGCGCCTGGTGCACACAACACAAAGAACACTACTAGAGGGATCGTCGGACGCAGTTGTCGAATCTGACGCACCCACACACACACACATGCAAAGAATATAACACATACCCAACATTATGCATGCATTCCTAATTATAGGATGTCATTTCCTATATGAGTGAATATCAATCACTCATTGAATAGATCATAATATACATTGATTCTTATTATTCATATTGTATCTCTCTTTCTTTTCTTGATAAGATTTGTTTGTGTAGACTTTAGTTAGGTCTACTGTGTAGGTTTCCATGAAACACTGACAACGTAAACTAGTATTTGAACTACTTACTTATTCTTAAATAAGATATACCTATTTTTTAAGATATATAGTTGAACTACTTGGGGATTGTATTTGTCAAAAAGATTGGAGCATTTGATATTGATGCTTGACTTTGAATGAAGTAGACCTTAACAACCACCATTGATGATTAGAAATAGATCTCTATCTGCTACTAAGATTGTACTTATACTAATGGGGTTCTTATTAATCTTTATGTATTATTTTATTATTCGAAATTACACTTAAGCATTGCTTGAAAGATTGATTAAGTAGAGTAGATTATTATTTTCACTATGATAAATTGATGGTTAAGTATGCTAATAATTCTAGTCTTGAATAATGGTGTATGATTGAATTAATGGAATTTATATACTTCCTTGCTCCTCAGAACTATCGCCAGTCTTGAGACCTTAAATGGTCAAAATCAATCGGATGAATCCTAGACTTGAGCATTGCTTATGTGTCTTGGAGGTCCTAACCATGAAGGATAGGTTGGGAGGGTAGCTTCCTTATGTTATCTTTATGAGATACGTTTGATTGAATAACAATGATGTTTCTCTTAGTTGATTGTGATGTAATTGATTGTGTAGTTATTAATATATGTTGTGACGCATGTCACTTGCCATAACTTTTGTCAAGATATATATGTATATATATATATATATATATATATATATATATATATATATATATATATATATACCTCTTTTTTACATCACTATTTCTATCGTAACAGAGGGGATGTTACATATGGTATCAAAACTAGGCTTAACCCTACAACATTGGATTGTTACGCCTTCCACTGTGTTCAATGAATGATTGAATCACAACTCTAATTAATTTTTAAAATTTTCCATGCAAGTAATCATGGTTAGAGGACATCGTGGAGGTAAATAACATGGTGTTGGAGGAAGAGTTGTGATGCCTTCATTAACATCCACGCCAGAGGGATCTAATCCCCAAGGAGAAGAACAAATAACTGAGCAAGAACATGTTGATGTGGGACATGTGGTAGGTATGATGAGATCCTTTCAGAGGATGTCAGAGGCCTTGATTAACCGAATGGATAGAGATGAGAGCATAGCGTCTGTACCCAATGAGGTTTCACAATGTGCTCCAGTTGGTAGTGGTAGCATACACAGAGAATTCAAGAAGGTGAAGTTTCCCGAGTTCATGGGTGCCACAGATGGCTCAAATGTCGAGGCATGGTTGGAGAACATGGTGATGTGATTTGCACTTTGGATTACACCAGCAATATGAAATTACGCATGACGGTATTTCAACTAAAAGGGAGTGCTCTTATATGGTTGAAGACTCTCCTACCTCAACTAAACATGGTCGTCGAAGACGTGTCATGGGAGTTGTTCGAGGAACATTTCTAAGAGAGGTAATTATCTGAAGAATTCATTGAGCGCCAACTTAATGAATTCAAAGCCTTATAACAAGGTGGTCATATGATGCCAGAGTATGAGGCCAGATTCATGGAGCTTCTTAGGTATGCCCCACATCTAAACATAGAGAAGTTGAAGGTCAACAATTTTTTGTTTGGCCTTAACTTCAACATTCATGCTAAGGTGAGGATTCTTATGCCTCATACATTTCACGATGCATTCAATAAGGATATCATAGTTGAGGAAGAGATGAATGGTGGGGGTCAGAGCAGGACTCCTGCAAGACCGACTGGACATACGACAATAGGAGAGTAGCAGCATCAGACACCATCCAGACAGGCATCCAGGCATCGAGATACGTCTAGAGGACCTATGTTCATGACACCATGACGATCGACTACTCAGCAAAGGACTCCCTAAAAAGGACCATTGTATTAGCAACAAAAGTTTAGGCATGTTCAGAAGAACAGACCAGGGTCATAGATTGTTAGGCCAACAACTTCTACTTCGGGGACCAAGAGTACTAGTCCGAAGACTAGATGTTGGACATGTGGAGAGCCACATTACTAGTGAGACTTTCTGATCGAGAAGGGCAGAGTGACCTAATCAACATGACAGACTACAATGGGAGATTTGGGCAATGCCCATAGGATACATGCAGTCACGAACAACTGCCAGGACGAGCACCAATCCACTATGCTCGAGACATTGGATATGATAGTTGGCCAAAATTTTAGTATTTTGATAGATCCAGGTGCTACAGAGAGATTTATATCTAGTGTAGCATTAAAGAGAATTAAGGTAAAGGTAGTCGATAAAGACAAGTTCAGATACATAGAAATGGCTTCTAGTGCCAAACAAAAGGTTGGAAGTCACGGACTGTAGCATTAAATTGGGAGACTTTGTAACGAAGACCAACTTTTACGTCACAATCTTAGGATCTTATGACATAGTGATCGGTATGGACTAATCACATGATGCAATACTTAACTGTAAAATGAAATGATTAAGTTTGACAGATGAATTGGGACGAAGTAGAGTGATTGTAGGAGGAAACCAGGGAGTGTCCTCGAGGTTTATTTCTTCCCTACAGCTACAGAAGAGTATGCGCAAGGGATGCAAGCTATATGCAATCTTAGCACTAAATGAAAAGGGTGAGGTGGAAGGATTAGAAAAACTTCATGTAGTACAAGAGTTTACAAACATGTTTCCAAAAGAGTTACCAGGCTTACTGCCCAAACGAGAGTTAGAGTTTACAATAGAATTGAAACCTGGAACTAAATTGATAGCAAGAACACCTTATCGGATGTCAACGCTTGATTTACATGAGTTGAAAATGCAATTGAAGGAATTGTTGGACTTGGGACCTATATGTCCAAGTGTGTCACTTTGGGGTGTGTCAGTTATTTTCATAAGAAAGAAGGATGGATTGTGGACACTTTGTATTGACTACCATTAATTGAACAAAGAGACAATCAAGAACCAATGTCCATTGCCAAGAATAGACAATTTGTTTGATTAGATGAAGGGAACGACGGTGTTTTCGAATATTGACTTGATATCAGAATATCACTAGTTACGGATTAAAGAGGAAGATATCCCTAATACCATATTTAAGATGAGATTAAGGCACTATGAGTTTACAGTTTTACCATTTGGACTGACAAACGCCCAGGGGGTATTCATGAGTTTGATGAATAGGGTGTTCCACAAATACTTGGACAAGTTTGTTCAAGTATTTATTGATGAAATACTAATTTATTCTCGGATGAAAGAGGAACATGACGAACATATAATATTGGTACTATAGTGTCTACGAGAAAATAGATTGTACGGGAAGCTATCGAAATGCTCTTTTTACCAACTGAAGATTCATTACTTGGGACATATCATATCTGGTGAAGGTATATTTGTGGATCCATAGAAAGTAGAGTCTATTAAGGAATCACATGCACTGACAAACATACAAGAAGTACACAAATTTATGGGTTTAGCAGGATATTACCAACAATTTGTCGAATATTTTTCGAAGATAGCAAATTCGATCACAGAATTGCAAAAGAAAAACAAGAAGTTTGAATGGAATTAGAAATGTGTGGAAAAATTTCAAAGGCTCAAGGATTTGTTGATGAAAGTGTCGATACTAAAAGTCCCGGACATGGGCAAGGAATTCTTGGTATGAATAGACACATCCAAGGAAGGTTTAGGTAGAGTGTTGATGCAAGATAGTCGAGTGATCGCTTACATTTCAAGGAAATTGAGAAAGCATGAGTACTACCCAACGAATGAATTGGAAGAGTGTTGATGCAAGATAGTCGAGTGATCGCTTACATTTCAAGGAAATTGAGAAAGCATGAGTACTACCCAACGAATGAATTGGATTTATTATCAATTGTATATGCCTTGAGAGTTTGGAAAATCTATCTGATTGGATGGAAATTTGAATTAAAGACAGATCACTATGGATTGCATCATATATTTACACAGAGTGACTTGAACGCGAGACAAAGGCTTTGGTTAGAATTACTTAGCAAATACAATTTTGAGATTACTTACATTAAAGGAATGTTGAACAGAGTGGCAAATGCATTGAGTCGAAGACCATGCATATTCTCGGTAATACCTCTTAAGATGAATCTTTGAGGAAAGATTATAGTGTTACAGATAGACAATGATTGGTACATGGAAGTTAAGGAAAATATTGAAAAAAATACCATGATGGTACCGAAGTTTGAAGGTTATACATTGGACAATGATGGATTGATGAGGTATAACAATAGGACTTACATACCTCCTAAGAATGAATTGAGAATTTTGATCTTAAGCGAAGCTCATAGAGCAGTGTACATGGCTCATTCGGGAGTCATGAAGATGAAGGAAGACCTTAAGCCTTTATTCTTCTGGAAGGGAATCAAAGTAGAAATAGTTAGTTACATGGCGAGATGCCTAGAATGCCAACAAGTGAAAGATGAACATAGACATCCAGCAGGCTTATGACAACCACATGTTATTCCAGAATTGAAATGGGAGGTCATTTCCATGGAATTTATTTTTGGATTTCCATTGATGGCAAGGAGACATGACTCAATTTTCGTGCTAGTTGACACTATGATGAAGAGTGCACATTTTATCCCTGTACGTACGATGTATCAGGAGCCAGACATAGCTAGATTTGTTTTCAGCAAGATTGTGAGATTACATGGCATACCAAAAAGGATCATATCCGATAGGGGAACGATGTTTACAGGACGATTTTTGACCATTTTCCAAGAGGCTTTGGGAACACAATTGAACTTTAGTACAACATATCACCCTGAGACAGATGAGCATATAGAAGAAAAAAACACATTTTGGAAGATATGTTGCGTATGTATGTAATGTACCAACATAAATGTTGGGAAGACTTATTTCCACTGGTAGAGTTTGCATACAACAACAGCTATCAAAGTACCATTAAGATGGCATTGTTTGAGTTTCTTTACGGGCGACCATGTCAGACGTCGTTGAGTTGGGATCGACTCAAGGATAGGGTCCTAGTAGGACCATAAGTAATTGAATAAATGGAAGAACAAATGCAATCGACAAGATATAGGATTAAAGAAGCACAATATCGACATAAGAGTTATGTTGATGCGCATCACATTGAACACAATTATGAAGTTGGTGATTGGGTTTTATTGCGAGTGAAACTGCACAAGAGTCTGATCAAGTTTGGGAAGGGTGCTAAAATATCTCCCAGGTTTGTGGGACCTTTCAAAGTCATGGAAAAGAAAGGACCCATGGATTATCAACTAGCCTTGCCTGATTGTTTGAGGCGTATGCATGATGTTTTCCATGTATATGTTTTGAGACATTATATTAGTGACCCTACACATGTGGTTGACATGATTTCTTTGTAGGTGTCGGATGAGGTTTCTCTCATGGCAGAGCCAATCCGCATTATGGACCATCACATTCAACAACTAAGACATTGAATAGTCGATCAGGTTAAAGTCCAGTGGGACAATTATAGTCTACACTCAACTACCTGGCAGTTTCCTTACTTATTTGATAGATTAGACATATAGATATTGTAAGATACTTTTATTTACATGCATTTATATAATCTACAACTTCGGGATGAAGATTAAAACAAGAGGGGGTGTATGTAACTGTAATGTCCCCCACCTCTTAGAGAGGTGATGAGGAGACTCAGTGGCCTGGGCACCCCCACTAGGTCATAGTCTCACACTGAGGGGGGAAAAGTCAAGAAGTTAAAAGTTATATTTTTAAGTTGAATTAAGAAAGGAAAAG
>ML807963.1:46674-61616 GCA_009831015.1 Picea engelmannii
AGTGGAGAATTCAGATCTACGGGGTTTGAGAGTGGATTTGGGAATTTGGACATCTGGGTTTTCCTTACAGTTGCCCGATCTATCATTTGGCATATTTCTCGGGATGATTGGACACTTTTGGTAGCAGGGCAGAATTATTCAGGACTTCAACATTCTAGCAGGATGTGGCACTTTCCAGCTTAGAGGTTGAGCATTAGTACGGCTCAGATCTGTTGGATTTAGTCTTCATTGTATATCCAGCCTTTGGAGGCTTGTTTTGTATTGTCGGGAGCATTTTGTAGCAGCTCATATCTATTGCTTGTACGACCATCTGAGGTTTATGCCAGATTGGCCATCTATTGTATTGATCTTACATTGCTCATAATAAAAAGGTCAGATCTTTGCTTGTGCTTCTACATCTTGAATATATTGTGATCTCCATGTGTTGATGAATCTTGTATGCACTTAATAACTCAATAAATTAGTAGTAGTTAGTGATTCCAGGAAAGAATTTGGCTTGGGATCATTACAGTAACATCTGACTCTAATGAGCACACTTTTATCGACTTATTCTTTAAGGACACTTGCATGCAAGTGATCCGGTTATGGTACATGGTGATTTTATTTCAATTATGGATTATACATGTTAATGATGTGGTGTGTCTTATTGTTTCGATATATATGTATTGGCAGAGGATATTTATGATTTTACCTGAGTGTGCAGGACATGTGACGAATTATGGATGTTGATGGCATCAAGGGACCTCCTTGGACTCTGAAATGAGTCAAGGAGTGGATTAATTTTGTTTGAGTATTTCATTTTATTCATATATGACATGTGATTGATTATAGTATGATCATGTATATTGATCATTGATAGTGTTTTGTCAATGGATGTAGGCTGACGATGCTTGCTAATCTATCTCACATAAGGAGTAAAGGGGCCATGCACAAAAAACTAGACATTGAGGGAGAGGTTTGGAAGAGTCCCTGTCACATACTACTAGCACTCCCACCATGTCTTGAATTGTAAGTTAACGATTACCTAGTTTGAGAGTTCCATGATGTCGTGAGGGCAAACTGAGATGGCCACTCATGAAGAATTATAAGGTGCATGAAATAAGGTGGAGTCCTTATTCCTTAGAAGCCCTTAGTCTCTCACAAGGTCAATTGCGTGGAGTGTTGACTCTAAGGGTTGGAAAAACTACCAAAACCATTCAAAAGGCCTAGAGCATAGATGAGCGACTTGAAGGGCACATCGCGTAAATAAAAACTTGAGTCAATAAATCTGGGTGGCCTAGAAAACCTTGAAGTCATTAGACCTTTCCAAATTTAAATAATTAATTAAAGAGTGAAATTATTAATTATAAATCCCCCAAAAAGGTCAGACTAATTCAAAGACTAAGCCTAAGTCTAAGTTAGTTAGGGTAATACATTAATTTATTAATTAAATTAAAATAAATAAGATAAATCAATTTAAGAATTTAAATAATGAGAAAATCTAATTGAGATATAATGCACATGTGTGCATGGAATTAATAAAAGGAAATTTTAAATTAAGAAAGAAATAAAGTATGAGAGAACAGGTTTACACATAGGATGGTTTCTAGAGCCTAGATACCACTAGTCTAACTAGAAGAAGACTCATAATCAAACTCTAACTAAGATCTAGTTAGGAGACACTCATTGATTGAGAATTTGGGCAATAAAGAGACAACTAAGAGCGATTTTAGGAACACATGGGGGAATGTGAGGGAAATTGACTTTTAATTTAAAATAAAAACTTGTAATTATTTGTGCAGCTTGGGGAGAGAGTGACAAGTGTGAGGGTGAATAATCCTAATTTATTTAATTAAAAAGTTAATTAATTGTGCATGGGGACATGTGTCAGTGAGGAAAATTCTATAAAACAAATGGTTTAGATGGGAAATGGATCACACTTCTTATTGGTAAATTTATGCTTCCAAAATAATTTTTGAACTGTGTTTTACTTGTGAGAGTTGGGAAACCAATTTTGAGGATAGAGTGGTAGCTCTCCCTTGCGAGGAAAACTTGGAGCTATAGTATTTTTGGTTTTTGTGCTTGGCCGCTTTGCGGCTCAGGGGGATAAGGGGGAAGAAGAGTAACCCTAGCGTTGATTGGGAGGTACCGGTGAAGTCTCTATGATTAACAAGCGGGACATTGGAAGGAACGTCAGTTACGGAAGAACATCTTCTAGGACCATCTTCGTTGGTTACAGTATTCTTATTTGAGATTTGAAATTGTAATAAGATCAAGTTGTATATTAGTTTTTAGAAATGGATGTAAACTGTATGGGATCTGTGATATCGAATTTGCAAGTTTCCTTGATGGTTGTGTAATATAGAAGATGAATTTCTAGCATGACTGCTTCCAATTTTTCAAACAAAATGTATTGGAATTTCTTTATTTGATGTATTTACATTTTACCAATCCTTTGGGTTTTTATTTACTTGGTTGTTTCAAATGGATATATATATATATATATATATATATATATATATATATATATATATATAAAATACGTATTTTCTTAGTCACCTCCAGTGATTGAATACCATGATTTTATTTTAATTTATCAGTTTGTATAGTTGTGATGTATGTGGTGGAATGGGTCATGTTTTGTATGATTGAGAAGAATGCTCTGTTATTCATGTTGAGATTGGGTGAATTCCCTTTTGAAAGAGGGAAACTTATTTTCATCAGTTGCGTATGGAAATTGATTTTTAGTTATGGAACCAAAATTTCTATGTGTTAAATAAAACCAAATTTGAATCCCCATGGGCACTATGATCCGATTGATTTGATTGAGTACATTCTGGAATTGTTGAATTGTATTTATCAGTGTTTTAGGAAATATGTATAGTTAGTCGCTCCCATTTGTTTTTCTTTCCAGAATTTAATTTTATTGTCTTGTTGAAGCAATATCCAAAACGAATTTGCAATTTCATCTTCTTACGACTTAAATAATTGGGAATTTTTAGAATTGAATTAGTGGTGGTTCAAAAAATTTAGACTTTATTTATGAATTGAATCTGTGTAGAATCCCTATCTTGATTTGCCTAAACCTTTAAAAATCATTTTTCTCATACACGAATTTCGTGTTTTATTTCATTTGGTTCAATCCAATTTTTAATTCCTAGTTCTTTTTTTAGTCTTTGATCACCTTGAACGATTTTCCTCTTGTACCTTTGAACCTCTGTCACTATCATATTGCAACTCCTACCATTTTCAAAACCTTTATTTGCTTCCTGTTGATTTTAATTTGACTTTATCAGAATTTAGTTATGTTTCAAGGTCCGGATCAGGGGTTGGATCGAGTGTCGGAACAAGTGTCGGATCCAGAGTTGGATTAGGTTCCGTATGGAAACATTTCTCTTTGAATATAACAGTGTTAATTAACATGTCCGTGTTTGGTTTACCCATTTCTAGTTAGCTGATTTTTGTATTGCTTTTCCTCGTTTTTAAAACAATGGTAACATTCATAGAATTAGCACCAATAAGGGTGAGTTTTGTGATTGTATTGTTTGGCTTATAACCTAGAACTTACAATTTTAGCATGATTGTTGTCAAACTTTTAAAACAACCCAGAAATTTAAAATTTATATATTGTTGTTCTTTTATTTGTCGGAATTTTATTGTGTTAAGATTTTATGTAACATCCCGCTCTGGCGCACTGAGAAAACTTATTCTCTGAGGACACTTGCTCGCAAGTGATCTGGACTATTATGATATTAAAACTCTTGTCCTTGATTATGATGTGTTATGATAGATGACATGATGTTTTATTGCTTTGACATAGACAGGTGTTATTGACTCGGTTTTACTGAGTGTGCAGGGATTTGGACCTTGAGGATGCAGAGGCATTGACAGAACCCCTTGGACTCCAGATCGAGTCACGGAGTGTGCTATTGGGGTTTGATTGTTTTACTGTGATTTTAGTACATTTGATCAGATGATATGATGTGGACATGTTCTGACATGTTTGTTGATGATGCAGGGTGACGATAGCTTGCCGACCAGACTCACATATGGAGTAAAGGGGCCACACATGAATACTAGAGAGGTTGAGGGAGAGGTGTGGACAACAGCCCTGCCACATCCTACTAGCACTCCCACCGTGGCTCGAACTGTAGGTTAACGATTACCTAGTTCGAGAGGATCCACGATGTCGTGACGGTAGACTGCGACAGTCGCTCACGATGATTCTAAGGGGCGTGAAATAAGGTAGGGGCCTTGTTCCTTAGAAGCCCTTAGTCTCCCACAAGTTCACCTGGCAGAGTGTTCACTCCAGGGGTTATTGATGTCTACCAATCAGTCAAGAAGCGAGTGGCACCCTTGGAGCACGTGGTGCATCCTGAAGGGCATGTCGTGCAAAAGAAACAAAGAGGTGAGTGGCACCCTTGGAGCACGTGGTGCATCCTAAAGGGCACGTCGCACAAAAGAAACAAAGAGGTGAGTGGCACCCTTGGAGCACGTGGTGCATCTTGAAGGGAATGTTGCGCAAAAGAAACACTAGAGGCGAGTGCCACCCTTGGAGCACGTAGTGCGTCCTGAAGGGCACATTGTGTTAATGATGTTAAAGGAACGAAACTAGATGGCCCTAAGACTAGTATCTCATAAGAAATTTTAAAACGACTCCCCTAATCAAAATGTCGCCTAGCTCAGAATCTAAGACCTAAGTCTAAAACTTGGCTAGGGGTAAAATTTTGTCTACTTGTAACAAATTATCTCTCTAAAAATAAAACAATAAAGTTAAAAAAAAAAAAAAAAACAATTAAGTGATAATGGTAGACTTCATAAATTTTTGGGTAAAATGAAGAGAGTAAGNGGGGGGGGGGGTAAAGAAGAATTTAATTTTTAGCTTGTGAAAGTGTAAAAGATATTAAATTAATAATAAAAGGAAAATATTAAATAGCGCAACTACCATTTTGGCTCTAATAAAAGGGGAAAGAAAGGAATAATAAAAATTAGGAAACTAAGGAATGAGGAAACATAATAAGGGAAAGAGAGGAACTTATGGTAAAAAGCAAGGTCAACATAGTAAAGAATATGCAATTAAGAACCTTCTAAATTGAACTAAATTAGCAACTTCATTTTAGGGAAAGTATTTAAACCTGTAAGTGAATCTAGGAACACCTAGGAGTAAATTTAGGAGCAACTCTAGGTGGGTGAGGGAAATGAGACAATTTAATAAATTCAAGAAAATAGTTAATGGAGAATTGTGGGGGATGAATGACACTTGTACGAAGGATATTTTTAGAATATTTTTATTTAAAACTTAAATTTAAAGAGATTTGAGGAAAGTTTGGAAGTTCTAAAACTCTACAAAAGAGAGGAAGGATAATGAGGAAAAGGGGATCGACTGTTAGCGTAACGTTACGCTGTTGAATTTGTGACTTGACTGATTACTTGTGGGGAGTTGGGTTTTCCTAGCTCGAATAGGAGTGGTAGCTCGGCCTTGCGAGGTGAGCTGGGAGCTAGACGTACCATCTGGATAGTGTGTGGCCCCTTTGTGGCTCAGGGGGATAAGGGGGAAGCAGAGTACCCCTAGCGTTGGCTGGGAGGTATTGGTGAGATCTCAACGATCGGCAAGCAGGAGCGGCATGGAGCACATGAACATCCTTCGAGGTGGGCGATCAGGCAATGGTACGCTCGTCTATTTGTAAAGTAGAATGCATTAGGAATTTATGCTTGATCTATATGTTGATTGTAAATGGATGAATTATGCCTTGAGTTTTTGCCCGCTCGATTGATAGCCTAAAATTTATTGTGGTCAGCATTCTGGTTGGGTTTTATTGTTCCTTGGTTGGGATCTTATTGCTTCTGCGTTACTCTTCGTGCTACATTTTCCAGATTAGTATTTCCGCATTTAATTTATTGTTGTAGAATTTTACAGTCTTGATAATTACCGTTATAGTTTCTAGCATCTTCACAGGCCTCTCTTTTATTCTTCCACTTCCAGGTCCGACAACGTAGGCTTGGTGCATTTGGAAAGATCCGTCTAGCTTTTGCGAAAATGATTTTTATATATATGTAACTTATTTCTTACAATTCTGGCAATTTCGTTTTCATGAATGGTTACAGTAAAACCATAGTTGGAATGTTGTTGGGTAATTTGGTTACTGAAATTGAGTTTCTGGCATTTTCGTTTTGCCTCTGTAACCGTGGTTGAAAGCCATTTATTTTTCGCCCCTGATTTCTGTGTGGAAATCGATTCTTGGCCTCTGCAACTGTATTCAAACTATCTAATTCAACCCTGCAACGAATCCTTACCTTCTCTCCTCTACAGTCCTGAAGATAGTCGTCCCTTCCTATTCATTCCTGCTACGTGCGCATGCCTCTGCAAGAACTGCACATTCAAAGAACGAATCAGTTTCATAGATACCAAGGGAACCAGTTTTAAGATAACTTGTATATTTCTTTCGGGTGGAAACATGTGACACTTGATTGTCAAAGCTTGCATTGCTAGAAGATTGGTTGATACATCAACATATTTTTAGCCAGGCTATGTGGGAGATCTAGTAAACCCTTTACCTCATTCTACACCAGTTGAAGAATCTCGTTGGTCTGCATTCATGGAATGAATTTCACTCTCAGTTTCACTTAAAAATTCTCTTGTTTCAACACCCACATCAAGTTATTTTCAAGTATCTTGGTGCAAAATTTATTTCTGTTTGGCATATAAACTGCCTGAAGATCTAAAATTTGAATTCCAATACAACAACTTAGTATTTCTAAAATGTTGCAAATGATCTGGGGTATTGTTTGTATCTTAAGGTTTTTTTCCTGGACTTTAGACACCGAATCCTTGATTACATGGCCATTCACTATAGAATTGGTGTGGTAATAAATATAGATAATTCAAAGATATGTGATTGTGTACGAGCACGAGAACTCTATCAAATTTCTAGATGCCTAAAAATGATTTCTTAGCAGGAAATGTTTTGTCGAGTGCTTAAAAAAATTATGAGAAAAAAAAATCTCTCACTGTTCAAATTTTTTTTGTTAAGGTTCTCATTATTCATCTTTCCTCACAGGAACACACAATATGCTTCGTAGTAAAGCTTATTTCACTTCCCACTCCACTAGGCTATCATCGGCTTGGAAGTCATTTAGTAGATTATGCATCATTGTTATACATTGTCCTCCTAGGAGTGACATCTACTGATATTTTTCATTTTCTTGATGATAGTTTATAATATGCCGCATATGCGTTTTTAATTGATGTATTTATATGACCAGTTTATATAAACTCGCTTTCATATATATATATATATATATATATATATATATATATATGCTTTTTAAATATATGATGCTTTTATAAATTGTGTATAAATGATGGCTTTATATAAGATGAGTTTATATACACTTGCTTGCCTATTAAATAATGCATTTTAAATTTTGGTTAAATCAGGAAATTCAAAAGAAATTATTAAAGTTCTGCATATTTTTGTTTTTCCCTTGGATTGGTAGCGAGTCCTATACCTAGATTAACTGCATTTTCACTCATGTAAAGTCACCAATTACCCTTTTCCTTGGGTGCGTATGACAGTTCTTAAAGTTGACAGAAAATTGACAACATTTTTAATTGATATGCAAGACAACAATTTGGGGGCAGAGTTCCAAGGTTGAGTTATGGACCCAACTGAATAAGTAAATGATATTACTTAACCAATTCTTCCACTTGATAACAAATTATTTGGGAAAACAAACTAATTTATTTAGGATTGGGCAAAATCCATTATCCATTCATACTAGTATTTATTTGAATGTGAAGTGTAGGTATTTTGGAAACAAAGGTGATCAATTGTAAATAGTAAAAGGGTGAAGTGAATGTGTAGAAAGATAAGATGTAATGTGTTGTCATTTTATTGCAAGGTTTCTATTTTGGAATTTGATGATGTTATCATTTTGGGAACGTTATTGTAACTCTATTGTTAATGGCCACCTATAAGATATAGGGTGATTGCTAACTTATTGCAAGGTGAGTGTGATATAAATGAAACATTGTTATTATGGTTTACATTATCAATTATATAATGAATGTTAATGTTGATCCCAATATTTAGGGTAATGCTAGTTTTCAAATACTATTATTGTTCATGGTAAAGTTAATGTAATGTATTGATTAAAGCTAATACTAATGTTTATGGCAGGTTAAATTTCTATGTTATTTTGTTTTATGGAATGTTAATGTAATGATTATAGATAACTTATAAGGTGCAAGGTGGTCGTCATCTTATTTAGTTATTGTAAATGTAATGTGGTTATTTTGTAGGGTAACTATGTTGAAATTTAAATTACCATTGATAACAGGTACCATGTAGTGTCTTGAACTAAGTTCAATAAGCTAGTATGATTCAGTAAATGGGGATTTGTGATTAACTAAATTTACATTATTTTAGGGTTGGGTAACTCGTCAATTAATGGAATTTAAATGAAGTATTGGGTTTTTAATTAATGCCAATTGAGTCGTAGAAAATACCTTGTCTTAACAGTGGTTGGTCGTTGTTAGAGTCCTTCTGACTTGCGCATTTCGTAGAGAACATGGTTGTTCATTTAATAATTGTTGTACTTGGTTGTGATCTTTTATTTTCTTGGTCTGCTTCTGACGGGCGGGATGTAGACACCTCCATGTTGCTCAGAACAGTCGCCAACCCTGAGACCTTAAATGGTTAAAATCGATGAGAACCTGGGCTTGAGAGTTGCTTATGTGTCTTGGAGGTCCTAACCATTGCAGGGTAGGATGGGCGGGTAGTTAGTCTTATTTATAGTCGATGGATCGTCGTTAAATGCATGTAGTTACTTGTTGTGCATCTTATGTCATCTTGATGTGTTCGTTACGGTTTGCGTTTGGTTCATCGTCGAGTGACAACACAAAGTCGAATGTGTTTGTTTCCCTTGTACACGCGTGCACACACTTTTAAAATAAAAATAAAAATTGCACTTGTTAAGAGGTTGGTCATCATAATGAGGAGGTTCATTACATATGGTATCAGAGCAAGTTCAACTCATGACTTGGGATCACTACGACTTTCGTTGTTATGATTTGATTATACTGTTGATAATTGAGTTGACTTGTGTGCGTGCAGGTAATCATGGTTATAGGAGGCCACGGAGGCAGACGATGGGGTGCTAGGGGAGGAGGAGTGACGCCTCCAGTAGCATCCACACCTGAGGGGTCTAACCCCCAGGGAGACGAGCAAGTTCTTGGGAAGGAGAAGATAGTAGTGGGCAATGTAGTCGGGATGATGAGATCCTTTCAACGCATGTCTGAGGCACTGATCAACCGTTTGGATAGAGATGAGGCCAGGGCACCGGCACCCGCTGAGGTTCCACTGCGTGCACCAGCTGTTACTGGTAGCATTCACCATGAACTCGAGAAGGTCAAATTTCTCGAGTTCTTTGGTGCTCCAGATGGTGCAATTGCCGAGGCATGGCTGGAGAACATGGCGATGTGCTTCGCACTTCGCGATTATACCTCCAACATGAAGGTCTGCATGGCGGTCTTTCAATTAAAGGGGAGCGCTCTTCTATGGTGGAAGGCGCTCCTACCACAACTGAACATGGCCATCGAAGACGTGTCATGGGAACTATTCGAGGAATGGTTCCGAGAGAGGTACCTTTCAGAGGAATTCATTGAGCATTAGCTCAATGAGTTCAATGCCTTACGACAAGGAGGTCGTACGGTGCTCGAGTATGAGGCTCGTTTTATGGAGCTGCTCCGGTATGCTCCGCACCTTAACACAGAGAAACTTAAGGTCAACAGGTTTGTGTTCGGCTTTAACGATAGCCTACGTGCAAAGGTTAGGATTTTGATGCCTCAAACCTTGCATGATGTCGTCCAGAAGGCCCTCATAGTAGAGGAGGAGCTTATTAGTGGGGGTCAGACCAGGACTCCAGTGAGACTAGCAGGGCAGGGTTCGTCTGGAACCTAGCAACACCAGACACCAACGAGACACATGCCAGGATATCGTGGCTTCCAGAGGGGATCCACTTTCACTACACCCTGATGACCGCCACCTCAGCAGCAGACACCTTATCGGGGACCACCACATCAACAACAACGTCACCCGTAGTAGCAGTAGTTTAGGCTTGTTCAGCAGAATAGACCAGGGTTCTAGGCCGGTGGGCCGTCATCTTCTACTTCAAGTACCAGGACTACTAGGATGAAGAAGGGGTGTTGGACGTGTGGGGAGCCACACTACCAGTGTGATTGTCTTATGGAGAGGACCAGAGCGTTCGGATCAACCGGACCCACTACAGTGGGAGATATGGGCAAGGCCCATAAGATTCATGCAGCAGTGACTAACCGCCAGGTAGAGCACCAGTCGACTGTGCTCGAGATGACAGGTACTGTCGTTGACCAGACCCTTAGTATTTTGATTGATCTCGGTGCTATCGAGAGTTTCATTTCTGGTGCAGCACTAAAAAGGATTAAGGTAAAGGAAGTCGAACAGGATGAGTTTAGCTTCATAGAGATGGCTTCGGGAGCTAAACAGAAGGTTGGAGGAAAGGTTATGGGCTGTGTCCTTAACCTAGGAGAGTTTGTCACGAGGGCCAACTTGTACGTCACGATCTTAGGATCTTATGATGTCATGATTGGTATGGATTGGTTGGAATCGCATGAGGCGATACTCAACTATAAGACAAAACGGTTGAGCTTGGTTGATGACGAAGGATAGAGACATGTGATTGTAGGATGGAATCAGGGAGTTTCCCTGAGGTTCGTCTCTTCCTTACAGTTACGAAAAAGTATGCACAAGGGCTGTAAGCTTTATGCGATCCTTGCGCTAAATGAGAAGGGAGTAGCGGAAGGTCTAGAACACCTTCCGGTGGTGAAGGAGTTTGCAGATGTATTTCCATAGGAGTTACTGGGGATGCTGCTAGAAAGGGAGTTGGAGTTTACCATAGACCTAAAACCGGGGACTGAACCGATAGCAAGAACGCCTTATCAGATGTTGGCCCCGGAGTTACAAGAGTTGAAAATGAAACTGAAGGAGTTGTTGGACTTGGGACTGATACGTCCTAGTGTGTCACCATGGGGTGCACCAGTTATTTTCATACGAAAGGAGGATGGATCGTGGAGGATTTGCATCGACTACCATCAACTAAATAAGGCCACGATCAAGAATCAGTATCCCTTGCCGAGAATTGATGATCTGTTCGATCAAATGAAGGGTGCACCAGTGTTCTCCAAGATTGATTTGCGATCAAGGTATCACCAGTTGCTGATCAAGGAGGATGACATCCCTAAGTCCGCCTTTAAGATGAGGTTTGGACACTACGAGTTTACTGTTTTACCGTTTGGACTGACAAACGCCCCAGGGGTATTTATGAGTTTGATGAACGGGGTGTTCTGCGAGTACTTGGATAAGTGCGTCCAAGTATTCATTGACAATATTTTGATCTACTCTCGAATGAAAGAGGAGCATGACGAGCACTTGCACTTGGTACTACAGTGTCTATGAGAGAACAAATTGCATGGGAATTTGTCCAAATGCTCTTTTTATCAATCGAGGATTCACTACTTAGGGCATGTCATCTCCGGTGAAGGTATCGCTATAGATCCAGCCAAGGTCGAGGCTATTATGGAATGGTCTGTGCCGACAAATGTCACAGAAGTGCGTATCTTTATGGGCTTAGCAGGATACTATCGACAGTTTGTCGAGGGATTCTCGAAGATAGAAAATCCAATCACGGAATTGCAGAAGAAAAACAAGAAGTTTGTTTGGACCGAGAAATGCGCAGAAGCATTTCGGAGGCTTAAGGAGTTGTTAACAACAACGCCGATACTAAAGGTCCCTGACATGGATGCAGACTTCTTGGTATGCACAGATGCATCCAAGGAAGGTTTAGGCGGAGTCTTGATGCAAGACAGACGAGTGATTGCTTACATTTCGAGGAAACTGAGAAGGCATGAGGGGAATTATGCAACGCACGATTTGGAGTTATTAGCCATCGTATATGCCTTGGAGGTTTGGAGACACTACCTTGTTGGATGAAAATTTGAACTAAAGACTGATCATTGTGGACTACAACACATTTTTACACAAAGCGACCTGAATGCGCGATAATGACGTTGGTCGGAATTGCTTAGCGAGTACGACTTTGAGATTACTTACATAAAGGGAACAGTGAACCGAGTGGTGGATGCTTTGAGTCGGAGACCACGCATCTTTTCAGTGTTGCCTCTTCAGATGAATCTACATGAAAAGATTCTAACTTTACAGCGTGACGACGACTAGTACAAAGAGGTCGAGGGTTTTATCGGACAAAACACAATGATGGTACCATGATATGAGGGATTTTCGTTTGATAGCGATGGGTTATTGAGGCTTAAAAGTTGGATTTACGTACCACCAAATGACGAGTTGAGGATGTTGATCTTGAGTGAGGCTCATAGAGCAGTTTACATGGCACACCCGAGAGTCACGAAGATGAGGGCAGATCTTAAACCCTTATTCTTATGGAGGGGAATGAAGGCAGACATAGTTAACTATGTGGCCAGGTGTCTGGAATGTTAGCAGGTAAAGGCTGAACATAGACACCCAGTAGGATTACTACAACGACATGCCATTCCGGAATCGAAATGGAAGGTCATTTCGATGGATTTTATTGTTGGATTGCCACTGATGGCAAGGAGATATGACTCGATTTTCGTAGTAGTGGACAATCTGACGAAGAGTGCTCACTTTATTCCTGTGTGTACGATGTATCAGGCACCTGACATAGCTAGAGTTTTCATCAGTGAGATTGTGAGGCTGCATGGTGTGCCTAAGAATATTATATCCGATCGAGGATCAGTGTTTACTGGACAATTTTGGACAAGTTTCCAAGAGGCTTTGGGAACCCAACTTAACTTTAGTGCTGCATATCACTCGGAGACTGACGGGCAGACTGAATGAATGAACCAAACCTTAGAAGACATGTTGCACATGTACGTGATGGGCTAACAAAAGTGTTGGGAGGAATTCTTGCCTCTAGTAGAGTTCGCTTACAACAAAAGTTACCAAAGCACCATTAAAATGGCGCCCTTCGAGTTTCTTTATGGGTGACCATGTCGAACGCCCTTGAGTTGGGATTGGCTTGAGGATAGGGTCCTGGTGGGACTAGAAGCGATCCAAGAAATGGAAGAGAAAAGGCAAACCATAAGACAAAGGATTAAGGAAGTGCAGGATCGACATAAGAGTTATGCCAATGCACACTGAGTCGACCGTAGTTATGAGGTCGACGATCGAGTCTTCTTGCGGGTTAAACCGCATAAGAGTTCGATCAAGTTTGGAAAGGGAGATAAAATCTCTCCTAAGTTCATTGGACCTTTCGAGATTGTGGAGAGAAAGGGGCCTGTGGCCTATCAACTAGCCTTGCCTGATTCCTTGAGGCGTATGCATGATGTTTTCATGTATTTGTTTTGAGACATTATATTAGTGATCATACACATGTGATTGACATGAGTTCCTTGCAGGTATCGGACGAGGTAGCGCTCATCATGGTTGAGCCAGTCCGCATCTTAGATCACCGCGTTCGATAGTTACGACATCGAATGGTAGATCAGGTCAAGGTCCAGTGGGACAATTATAGTCCACACTCGGCGACCTGGGAGGACGCATATGATATGCGCCAACAGTTTCCATTTTTGTTTGATAGATAGACATATGATACTGTGATACACTTATTACGACATTTATACTGAGAAACTTCGGGACGAATTTTAGACCAAGAGGGGGTGTATGTAACATCCCGCTCTGGTGCACTAAGAAAACTTATTCTCTAAGGACACTTGCTCGCAAGTGATCTAGACTATTATGATATTAAAACTCTTGTCCTTGATTATGATGTGTTATGACAGATGACATGATGTTTTACTGCTTTAACATAGACAGGTGCTATTGACTCGGTTTTACTAAGTGTGCAGGGTTTTGGACCTTGAGGATGCAGAGGCATCGACGAAACCCCTTGGACTCTAGATCGAGTCAGGGAGTGTGCAATTGGGGTTTGATTGTTTTACTGTGATTTTAGTACATTTGATCAAATGATATGATGTGGACATGTTCTGACATGTTTGTTGATGATGCAGGCTAACGATAGCTTACCGACCAGACTCACATATGGAGTAAAGGGGCCACACACGACTACCAGAGAGGTTGAGGGATAGGTGTGGACAGCAGCCCTGGCACAGCCTACTAGCACTCTCATTGTGGCTTGAACTGTAGGTTAACGATTACCTAGTTCGAGAGGATCCATGATGCCGTGAGGGCAGACTGCGACAGTCGCTCATGATGATTCTAAGGGGTGCACAATAAGGCGGGGGGATTATTCCTTAGAATCCCTTAGTCTCCCACAAGTTCACCTGGCGGAGTGTTGACTCCAGGGGTTATTGATGTCTACCAATCAGTCAAGAAGCGAGTGGCACCCTTGGAGCACGTGGTGCATCCTGAAGGGCACGTCACACAAAAGAAGCAAAGAGGCGAGTGGTACCCTTGGAGCACGTGGTGCATCCTGAAGGGCACGTCACGCAAAGGAAACAAAGAGGTGAGTGGCACCCTGGGAGCATGTGGTGCATCCTGAAGGGCACGTCGCGCAAAAGAAACACTAGAGGCGAGTGGCACCCTTGGAGCACGTAGTGCATCCTGAAGGGCATGTCGCGCTGATGATGTTAAAGGAACAAACCTAGATGGCCCTAAGACTAACATCTCATAAGAAATTTTAAAACGACTACCCTAATCAAAATGTCGCCTAGCTCAGAATCTAAGACATAAGTCTAAAACTTGGCTAGGGGTAAAATTTTGTCTACCCGTAAGAAATTATCTCTCTAAAAATAAAACAATAAAGTTTAAAATAAAAATAAAAACCACTTAAGTGATAATGGTAGACTTGATAAATTTTTGGGTAAAGGGTAAAATGAAGAGAGTAAGAACTTAAATAAAATATGTGAA